>CM042554.1:17568194-17760694 GCA_023630585.1 Cranoglanis bouderius
TTTCATTAATGGTCTCATGTTTGAACAATACAATTAGCCTGACTCAGCTTTCGTAACCTTCTCCATCAACTCCATTTGTATGAAATTAGATGGTATCCAAGCATGTCACTCTGGTTGGTTGGAATTTGTATGAATTTCTTGTGAACACAGTGGACAACTCATTATAAAACCTCTATGTATGGTTTATGTGGTTTGAAGGAAAGAGTTTATCGTCTTGGCTCTACCAGAGACACGGTATGATTACAGACTGGAAACATTTGAATAGTCTTGCATATTCATCCCTGAAACACTGTCCCCCCCCCCCCCATTTTTCCCCTCCAATCTCTTTTGCATTCCCTCATGATTATCTCTCACCAACCATCTTTCACATTTGATATGCCTCCAGGTTTTTCGCTGTTGACATTTCATCAATTAAACCCCTCTTTACTGAAAAGAAACAGGTCCATATGTGTGTGTGTGTGTGTGTGTGTGTGTGTGTGTGTGTGTGTGTGTGTGTGTGTTTGAATACGTTAACCTGGGTGTGAGATTAGCCATACTATGATATTGATTTTTAGGGTCAAGGGTCATGCCTTAGCGACACAACATATGACAGCTGATTACGCCAACTAGCCAACAGCAGGGACACATAGATCTCACTGACCAGCAGCTTAGACTGGGTGGAGCCCGTCTCCTCTGTAATGTTATAAATCACGTCGTCTTGGAATAAAAAAAATGGCCAGACATTTCAATTTAGGTGAGGGAGATTTTGAGTCTCAGATATATAACACTTCTTTGGTCCTCTGGTGAAAAAAAAATAAATAAAAAAAATCATCACACATGCTGAGCTGTTGAGTAATCGCAAATGGCTGAGGCACATTATGACACATTTTTATTCAGATATGAGCAATAGTGGGCGTTGCAATGACAAGCGAGTTTTAATCAATTTCTTTACTTTGCGATGATGGTCATCTCGACGTCTTAGCCTTACCCTGATGCGTAGCTTATTATCCAGTTACTACATGGAAAACATTGTTGTTAAAGTAATGCTGCCTGTGAATAATTGATGAATGCGCATCCATGAAGCCCTGTTTATTACTGTTCATTCTTGATTACATTCCTTTATCTCTCTTGTATTTGATGCACCTAATTGAAAAGGACTGTTCGTGTGAAAGGAGTAGACCTGTGAAAGCATCAGCGGTTCCTAACTAAATTTTTACCCAAAAAACAAACAAGAGTGGGTGAAATTGCAATGGCAACCATTTTGAATCACTTTATATGTTTATTCCTCTCTTTTATATGCGAACCATGTTGCGGTCGTGCTGATTGGTGGTCGTCTGTAGCTCTTGGGTTGCTTTCCATTTCCAAAACCCTGATACATCGATTATTATCCAGTTATTACACGGTAAAAAAAATGTAATACAACTTTATAAACATGTACAAAGAGAAGCCTGCACACTCTAAATAAGAGAAGACACTTACACGTGACCTACGTAACCATGTGATTTTTTAAGTTAAGATGGCTGCTACACCCAGCACTGTAATCAGGCATTCAGAAAGGTCACATGTGACCAGAACGCTTGCCATTTTGTTCTCCAGTGAAGCAGTGGCTTTTTTTTTCTCGCATGAAGTGTCTTCTCTTATTTAGAGTGTGCAGGCTTCTCTTTGTACATGTCTGTCCATTGGATTCCTTCAGTCTACGCACCTCATTTTGGACTATTTTTGAAGGCGTGGTGAGTCCTTGGTTATTCTTCATACTACTTTATAAGCCTGGCTGTCAGTAATTGATGAATATGAATACATATGAATAGAAAGCCATGTATTTCTTTTGTCTATTACATTCCTTTATTTTTCTTATAACAAATAAGTTCTTTGCTAACTAAGACCTTTAACAATGGGGTGGCCAGGTTTGACCTAGTGACTTTATCGGATTTGGAAATCTTGGGTGGGTCAGAGTACTAATCCACATCTCAATCAGACGTGAAAAAAAGACACACACTTTGTTTATGGACTAGCTACGAAAAAATTCAAAGCTAACATAACATTACGCTACATCTTCTGGTCAGGTGGTTTCTGTGTTAGCTAGCTAAACTTACCTGTTCCCGCTTGACATCACACTCGTTGACAATCCTGACCGTTGGACGATGATGAAATAGACTTTCACATTTCCTAAAGAAGCTGTGGTATGCATACTGTGTTGTAAGTCAAACTGGGGTGTCCTTAGCCCCTTAGCTACACCCATGCGCATTTGATACAGCTCCTGTTTATTTATTTTTTGTGTCATCTGTTGAACCCTCCCTGAACATCTGTGTTCGCGAAATGGGTGGACGTCTGGATGAGTCCATCGTCAAGACATTTCATTCAATACAAAATGGTCTCACGGTTGCAAATTCATGACATTTTGTTCAAGATGTATGAACAGATATGAAATTTAATGTGAAGGTCTAGTGGGAATAAACCATTTATTTTTGTTCATTCAGCCACAAGAGCATTAGTGAGGTTGAGTTCAGGCACTGATGTTGGGTGAGGACGCTCCAGTTCCAGTTCATCCCAAAGGTGTTCAGTGGGGTTGAGGTCAGGGCTCAGTGCAGGACACTCCAGTTCTTCCACTCCAACCTTCTGGAACCATGTCTTCATGGAGCTCACTTTGTGTACAGTGGTATTGTCATGCTGGACCAGGTTTGGGGCCCCTTAGTACCAGTGAAGGGAAATTGTAAAGCTACAGTGTACAGAGACATTCTATACAATTGTGTGCTTACAGTATATATATATATATATATATATATATATATATATATATATATATATATATATATATATATATATATATATATATATATAGATATATATATATAGATAGATAGATAGATAGATAGATAGATAGATAGATATAGGGTTAAAGGTGTTTGTACCTTGTCTTGCTTCATTAGTAAGAGAGAGACTGAATGAAATCCAATCACACTGCTCAATCAAATTTAATTTGTAGATCTATGACTTTGTCACGTGATCATGTGACTCAAAGGCACGTTGGGGTTACCGGTTCTATTGTTTCCACCACATTCTCTAATGCACCAATACACACATAAACACAGTGTGTCCTGACACACCTCATCTCAGAGCAGGGAAACACACCAGAACAGGGGGACTCCTGGATTTATTTATAGCATGCATGCATGGCAATGCTGCAGCATCCGGCTCGTGGCGCTTAGATGGTTAAGTGGCACAGGGTGGAGTCTGGGGGAGAGAGAGGGGCGCACCAGCTGCCACCTTCCATCCAACATACAGAGAGAGAGAGAGAGAGAGAGAGCACGGGACTGACCACTAGATTACTCTAAGGATTACAGTGCGCGTCGGAAAGCCCAAAGATTGACCCAAACACACACCTCGACAGGAATAAAGAGACAAAAGGAGCAAATGCGCACGGACCGCCGCTACACACCCGCATCCGCCGCACTCTTTTGCGTGTTTTTCTCTGCGAGCTGTTTTTAAAAGAAAAAAAAAAAAAATTATGACATTTTGTCATTTTTGGAGCGGGTGACGACCAGGAGGAGAGAGTGGAAAGAAAAAAAAAAGACAGCAAGATCGTTAAGCAGACAGAGAGAGAGAGAGAGAGAGAGAGAGAGAAATAAATACCGATAGCTCGACGGAGGTGCTGTTGGGTCGCGCGCGCTCGCTTGGGCTGGATGGACTGCACCTTTCCGGGAAACTAAAGCAGGGGCAGAGAAATAGAAATATATACACACACACACACACACACATATATAGGCTATACAAAGCACACGAGCCAGAATTAACTAGACGTGTTTTGCATTTATTTCTACATTTATTATTTTTTGCTTATTTATTTATTTTTATTGCAGACATTTATTAAAGGGACACCATAGAAGACCAAGACAGGTGCGTGTAGCAGCCTAAACACAGCAATGTGTCGTGTCTCAGGCGTGCACGTCTTGTGATTTGACTCCAGTTTGTTCCCCCCCCCCCCGCCACCTCATTAAGAAATTAGCTACATTCCTCCGCCTGGTCGGTTCGCGCGCGCGTGTTCATGTGTGCGTTGATTAACGCGCGCGCCACGCACGCACCGCATCCACACGAACCGAGACAGACCCCACGCGAGTAAGTAGCTACTTATAGATGTCTTGTGCTCTGTCTGTGTGTGTGTGTGTGTGTGCGTGCGTGCGTGCGTGCGTGTGTGTGTGTTCTGGCGCGTGTCGTGATCTCGTGCACAGGTTGCAAAATCCCTCCTGTGTGCTGTAAAATGTAAGCTGTGCCCCAATGACAGTGTTTTTCATGCAACAAGTAGACTGCTTCCACACTCTTAAGAAATAAAGGTGCTAGAAAAGGTTCTCTCAAGTGATGCCGAGGTTCCTAAAGAACCTTTTGTTGATAAGTGGATATTCAACCATTTTTGTCAGTTTGTCTGTACCATTGTTTTCCTCTAAGGGACCCTTTCATTTACTGATATTGAACCATTTTTTTTGTTGGTTCCACAGAGAACCAAATTATCCCACCATAAATGTTACCATTATATTGAAGAATCTTTGTGATGGAAAAATAATTATTCGGTTTATGGCGTCACTTTAGAGAACCATATTTGTTTCCTAAAGAACCTTTCTATAAATGGTTACTCATCAGTTTTTGTTGTTGGTTCTTCAGAGAGCCAAATAATCCCACTATAAATGGTATAATTATATGGAAGAATCTTTGTGGTTGGAAATAACGATTCGTTTTATGTCAACACTTTTGAGAACTGTTTTTGTTCCCTGAGGAACCTTTTGGTCAATGGCTATGGAACATTTTTCATTGGTTCCACAGAGAACTAAATAATCCGACCACAAATGTTACCATTATATCAAAGATTCTTTGTGATGGAAAATGTCGGCAGTGGTAGGTATCTCAGTGGTTAAGACGTTGGGCTACTGATCGGAAGGTCGTGAGTTCAAATCCCAGCACCACCAGGCTGCCACTGTAGGCCCTCGAGCAAGGCCTTCAACTGCTCAGTTGTATAAATGTAAGTCACTCAGGATAAGGGTGTCTGCCAAATGCCGTAAATGTATTTATTCGGTTTATGGCATCACTTTAGAGAGCCATGCTAGTTTCTTAAAGAACCTTTCCATGAATGTTTTTTCATCCATTCTTTGTTGGTTCTACAGAGAGCCAAATAATCCCACAATAAATGTTTTCTTTATGTGGAAGAGAAGAAGGATTATTCAGTTTATGGCACCAATTTAGAGAACCATTTCCCTCTAAAGAACCCTTTCCTTAGCAAGATCCAAAAAAAAAATTCAAACATTGTTATGGGGTCCACAGAAACCCAAATAATCTCACTATAAATGTTACCATTAGGTGGAAGAATCTTTGCGGTGAAAATATTTATTCAGTTTATTGTGGCAAAAATAAAATACAAAACATTAATTCCAGGAAGAATCATGGACAGAACAGTACTACAGGGAACCTAAATGGCTCTTTAGAGAACCAAAAATGCTTCTTCTGACATTGCAATCAAAACAGCAGCTGTGCGTCCTGATGTCCAAATGACCTCACACACCACATGTGTACGCACCAAGACTGAGGAAGACCATTCAATACCATTCATGGATGCATTAATAAATCCATATTAAAGCATCTTTCTGTTTTTACACCATAAACCCTTTTACACATGACCCCCCCCCCCCCCCCCACACACACACACACACACTCTCCCCCTCTACCTTTCCTTTGAGTGTCCAATCCTTTGTGTTTTTTATGTCATTGATGGAATTAGTGACACCCTCCTTTAGTTACACTTCGATCAGATTCCTTGTAAGCAGCGTAAACAACTATTCTTCGTTCCTGTCTGTTGAAGAAGCAGACTCATTTCCATTCCTGATTTTCTCATTCCTGATTTTCTCATTCCTGATCCCAGATGTCTGGCCACGGTTTTATAACCTTCTTGCCAAGAATACTCAGTGACGTGACTCTCCGTGCTTTTTATGAAACGTGCATCTGGAGTTTCATTCTAAGTCTGTAGGTGGCGCCATTTTGGTGAGCATCAATATCAGGAACAGTGTTTGGAGACGTGACACAAAGTGGACGGATACTTGGAGTCACTTCTGGTGGTGATATTCGAGGACTGGACTTTTTGGAGGACTAAAATCTAATATCTATCAATAGATTGAGGAAGAAACTATTAGGGTTGAGCAATGCAGTGTATCATGAGGTCTCACCGATGACATAATTAGAATGATATGGGGCAAAAATGATTTTACACACACATTTAAAGACAGATAGGCAGCTCTATTTATGATTTCTCATTTTTTTAAGTGTTTCAAGTCCATAATGCTCTACTAGCTTCATGCCGTGTTTCCTCCAAATACCAAACACACTAAAGTTTTTTTATTCAAACAGTACAGTTCTGTCATCTATGTCATTTGTGCTTTGATTGGACAATGTGTGATTAGTCTATCTACTTTTAATTCCGCCTCCAAAGGCATTGTGAGGAAAAAAAAAAAAAAGATCAAATCTGTCAAATCTGTGTGATCACCTGAAACCTGAAACGGCTGCTGCATGAATCTACAGTTTGGGCTAGAAGGAAATCAGCCCCAGCCTCACTTCTCGTGTCTCGCTTCTTCATACCATTCTGCGTATTTCTCTTACGACCACTGGAGGTGCTGTTGCGCTCGGTTCCACAAAAGGTAAAAAAAAAAAAAAATTAACATTTGTTAACAGCAAATAATCTGATGTGGATGCCGAAAATGAATGATCAATTACATTGATGTCGATAAAATCGATAATAATCGATTATGAAAATCGCTGTCAACGAATCTCATTATCAATTAGTCGGTCTGCGCACGACATGGGACATGTTCACTCACTGCGGCACTTCTGTTCCGAAAACACGCGGAGTACAGACCGAAGCTGCGTCCCAAATGACGTACTATACACTTACACTATGCACTGTGTGCTCTACCGTCTAGTGTATGAAGATACAAAGACGCACGTAATGATTGTAATGACAGCGGAGAAGATTGTAACCTGCGGACTTTGCAAAGTGGAGCTTGTGTAGCACGGAAGCACGACGGTGATGCACGAGCACAAACCTATGTTTATAGACCATTTCAACGGCTATTCGTCGGTTTAAGGAAGCGGCGTCTTTGTTCCTCGGACGTTTCCGGTTAGTTGTCGAGCACATTCAAAAACAACAGCGGGAGGCGCTTTATGCACAGTGAGATTGTGATAACGTACTGAATCGTGCGATTAAAAACTGCCAGCATTAAAATTAGGACCATGTTGCGCTCGGGCCCAGAACTAACCTACTTTCAGAAATTGAAGCGTTTAGATATCTGAAAAACAAAACACAACGTGACTCCTGGATTGCGGCAGTGAAGCGAGAAGGCTGTAAACCGACCAGCAACTCTAGGATATGTAGCACACATTTCATCTCTAGTAAATTAGCAACATTTGTGCCAGTGAATTATTTGTATTCCTTTTACGTGCACTATTTAAGTATGATGTAGCATAATTTGAGCCAGCGTTGTGGCTCCGTCATTGTTTTCATATGTAGCTAGCCAGCCTTTTGATTCGTTTGTAGTGAAAACGCCGGGTTTGTATTCCCGTTCCATTTCTAAATGCGCTGTGGGTTACAATTAGGAAAGTAGCAGTGCACGTAAGTTATGTAGCTATCTAATCAGCTGACAGATGCGATGAGGAACACTTCACAATCATTTTGTACTGTGTAACATTAGCTAACTGCATTAGTTTATAAAAGACAACGGTAAACAACGGTTTTCCATCACTCATTAAGCTTGGTTAATGTTCATTCAAACATGCACTAATGCATTTTAAACAATGACTGTAGTATTTGTTAACATTGTGCATTAACCAGATACAATGTCCACTAATAACCTCCCCAGTCATCTTAGCGCCGAACCATGCGGAGTACACTTTTGACACCGTTTGACCTGCTCCGTCGTCACCAAACACAAGACAAATGCCGACACTGAACGAATAAATGTTCCCAACTTCTCCGCTAAGGAAATAATTGTTAGCATCCGGACGGCGATATGTAACTCGTTTGTTATTGTTCACGTCCTTGAAATGGTCTATATCCAAAATGCTCCACTGTGTGCGAGGGGTTGAGGAAACTGGTGCGAGATCATTATATGCAGTATTTGCATGCTTGCAGTGTAAATTCTGTTGTTTGTTATAACGGGAGCGATCTATATGTAACGAGGCCGCGCTGCTCCTCACCCAAGTTGTAGACGCGGTGATAAACAGTGTAGCGCAAGTAAGATCTGTAACGTCCAATTAAAACGATCAAAGTAAACATAAGTAAAACAATATGTCTAAAGGCAGTGAGTAACAGAAACCGTAAGGTGCAGTGAAAGTGAGATTTTTATTATCCATTTAGGACTGTAGATTAATTATCCATGCTGGTCCTGAATTATCCATCCAGGTACTGAAAATTTGTTGGTTCTAAAAAATCTGATTAATCGATTAATCGGACAAATAATTTTGTGCAATTGCAATTTCGTCAATTCAAGTGCGGACAACATAACAACAAGCTAATAAAATGTAACTTTTTAATAGGTGGACGCTCTGATGTTTCACTTTATGAGGGACTTTCTGTGCATTCAAGTCCTCCTGGGAAGTTCGTATTTGCGAGTCGGGAAGTCGTAATTACGACGTCAGGTGCGTTCGAGTCACTTTGGTCGGAGCAAGATGGCGGTGTACCTTCTCTTAATTAACTACAAAAACATACAGCAAGGTTTTTTAACTCTACTTCTAGAAAACGAAGAACAAAGAATGTGCATCAGGTGCGTTTTTTAAAAAAAATGTTTGTAATCAATTTACGAACCCGCTGTAAACGTTATCGTTATTAATATAATATATATCGTAATTGTACAATGCTATCGTATTTTGTGCAGGCAATTAGCTTGTTTTATCGTAAATTAAAAAAAAGCAAACACATAATAACTGAAACCAGCTTCTGCGGCGAGTCAACATTCAATTTCAACAAATTTACCGTCAACTACAGATCCATCGATTCCACCATGTTTTCTTACTGACACGCCCCCAACTCGGAGCTCAAAGAAAATCCTGAGTTTCCCCACTCGTAATTACGACTCTGTGGTGGCGCTCAACCCGTAAGTACGATCTTTCCGACATGACTCGAAGGCACCGTTAATGCGGATTTAAGGCAGGAGTTACTGTATCTAGCTAGCTAAACTTAACATTGTCGACAGTCAGTTCCGAGTATGTGTAAAGTTTTCTTTCGTTCGCATGTCTCTGCCATCAGGTGGTGGACTGCATTATGTTTTCGGGTTGTCCGTCCATCTGTCTGTCTGAACGGGTTTTCGAATGTTTGTAGGACAACAACATTTCTTTTCTATTTAGACGCATATAAATAACCCTAGCATGTCTTTTAAATAGCTAATGTTGGTGGATAGCTAGAAAGTAGCCTGTAAACTAAATAAGACAAGAATAGACATTAGTGCAAATGCTCGTCGTGTTTAGTTAGTCTCGCCAAGCTTTTTATACCTCATCTTCACAAATATATATTGTCTTGAATATCTTAAATAAACATTGGGTTATTTCTTTTGTTCTCTCTTCTCGATGGCATGCGCTCCCTCAGATCACAACCTCCAAAGTTATAGACACTCATATAAACACGCCTCTCACCTCTGACACCAGGTTCTCGGCCCTCCGCCTCGTCCTTTTCGCTCTTCCTCTGGTCTCTTCTTGGTTTTTCTTGTTTTTTTTTTGGTGTGTGTGTGTGTGTGTGTGTGTGTGTGTGTGTGTGTGTTCGTTTCTCTGCATTCCTCCCTCTCCATTCCTCTGCTAAGAATAGTTTCCATCAAGTTCGGATGTGATTCGGCTTAACACAATTATATCCCCATATTTCTGCTTCTCTCTCTGGCTTCATTCCCTGAGTGCTTAATGGGAAACTATAAAGGGATGGTAATTAACCGGAGAGGGCACTTTTATTAATTAGGTTTTAACAAGAGCTGGAGGCAGAGGGGAGTTAAAACTATCTTAAGAATAGTGTTAGTTCTAGTTCCAGGGACGAAGACACACAAACACACATAGACACATAAGACTTTCACTGTAAGACAAGGCCTCTATGCCACTTTGGCCTCTTACCCTACGTTCACACTAACAAGTGACGCAAGACGTTTGTTTTCTAACGTCTGACGTCTCTTCAGTCCCGTACTCGCGACTTTAGTTCTGACCTGCCCTGCCGGAAAAACCCCCCCAATAAAATCCGTCATAGAATTTGTAATGGTTTTAACGGTTATAATGGGAATTGTATTGGTTTTAATGGAAACTGAAATGGTCCCTGTGGGTCACTACAGGTAATTTGTTGCCTTCTGTTGGCGGCATGTTATGTCTAGTGGATACCATTAAGGACCATTATGGTTTTAATGGTTAGCTGATAGTTTGTAATGGTATTTGTAGTGGAAACCATTAGAATTTCTGTGATGGTTTCCATTGTTTGTTTTTTTTTCAGCAGGGTGCACTTTAGTTCCCATTTACTGTTTGATGCACAAAAATGAAAGAAAACTTATAGCCATGTTTTCATCTTATCCTGTCGTGTCCAACCTCTCGTTAGATATGTATAGAGAATTTACGAAGAAAAACGAAGCTTGAAAGAAACCTCTGGTGAGCGTACGTCGCTCGTGCAGTTAGCTTGCTGTGCTAATCTGTCAACGACGCTAGTACGAAAACTAGCATGTTAATCAAAACAACAAATGCTCACAAGCATTATTTCATTTGTGCTGAACTAGTTAGTTAGTTTTAGAAGCTATGTATATAGCTACTGCTGTTTCTCATCCGAACTAAAAGAATATGCTGGACAGGCCACACCCATAAGAGACACGAGCGTCTTGTCACTCGCTGGTGTGAATGTACGGTCACAGCTACACGTCTGTCAAAATTTAGGTTGCTAACATTCAGACCCAGAGAGTCCTACTGATGGCCTTTGCGTTATATGTCTTAGCGTCTGGGTGCTGGTTGTGCTGTTTTTGCCCATGTCATACGCTCCCATGTCGTTACCGATATCCGGTAGCGTGCCCAGGCTTTTAGAAACGGGGTGATGAAGAGTGAGATGCTTAGGTGGTTTTGATTAGCTCTTACCAGTTCTAGCTAGTATCAGGTATAACTAAATAGCCTAGCCTGCTATCTACATTCATTATTATCAGTAATAAAGATAAAATACAGATTGGTGTAGTGTACTTTTGTCCCATACCCGCCATTAAGAACTCGCAAAACACAGCGACAGTTACAACAGAGGTTTTCGTCATTATTTAAATGAGCCTTGATGGTGACGAGTATTCCTCTGACACGCAGGCTCGGAGCTCAGAATCAACAGAAGGGCCTGTGGTTATTGTAAGCCATCCACACACACACACACACACACACACACACACACACACACACACACACACACACACACACACACACACACACACACACACAGAGAAGAGAGAGAGAGAGAGAGCAGGAGCAGGTAGAGGCGGGGGTACTGCAGTGTTTTGGGCTCTGTAGTTACCCGACATGCCCTCTAGGTGGCCCCTGAGCTCCACTCAAGCTGGAAGTGTGTGAGCTGCAGTAAAGAAATGCAGGAGAAAGAGAGTGAACACTGCACCATGGAGCGAGGGAAGGAGGGAGGGGAGACGGTTTTAATGCAGCCGTGCTGAGGCTCATCGGCTTCCTCATCATTTTATAAACACATCTGATACTTATTTACTGCTCATTCCTCATTCACTTGCAATTTCCCCCAGGATCAATACAGTTTCTGTCTATCTATCTATCTATCTATCTATCTGTCTATCTGTTTGTCTGTTTGCCTCTCTCTGTCTGTCTGTCTGTCTATCTGTCTGTCTGTCTGTCTCTCTCTCTCTCTCTCTCTCTAACTATCTATATTCTGTCATACTTTGTTTTCTGCCTTATTCGGTATATTGACTCCTCCTTTCACTTCATTCTTCTCTCAGTGTTTCTATCCATCCTCCCTTTTTATCCAACCCCCGTCCAGCAGTCAAACACACGTCTCACACAATAATTCCCTTTTAACAATCTCTGTTATCTTTCTTTCTTCCTTTCTTTAAACCAGGAGCTCGTTTTTCACTCAGTCAGCACACCTGGTACGCTATCGCTTCTCTTCCACCTGCTCCTTTTCCCTGTTTTCCTTTCCCTGTCCTCTACTCTTCTAATGTACTGTGCTTTCCACTATAATTCTATCAGGTTAACGCATCCTGCTGACTCCCTTCTTCCTTTTCTCCCGTTGGTTTGGTTCATTCTCCTCTCTCCGCTGGTTGTATTAGCTAATCTCAGAGCAACGTTCTTCATTACACACCATCAAACCCCATGGGGACCTACTAATGTGATCTGCGGTGTGTGTGTTTGTGTGTGTGTGTGTGTGTGTGTACAGTAGCCTGTCTTTTATTCCCCTCCATTTTTACGCATCTATATAATCAAGCAAAAAAAAAAAAAAGCAAAAACGTTCATGTTGGAAAAGCTCCAACGAAATACCTGGTGCAAACAAAGACGCAGGTATACACAGTACGTTAGCTTTATCTTGTACAATAGTGTGCTCAAAAATGTGACAAGAAGACTTTTCTTAGTAATTTATCAGCACATCTGAGGAAAATGTTTATATTCTGGACGCTTCTGCCTTGTTTACACGTTCACTACATGTTTACATTGTCTGTAGTAGCTGTCTAATTGATTAGCCAGAATCATTAGCTAGCCTCTGCTTGGCGTCCATATTTTCCAGTTGCTTAGCAACAGGGTTCTCATGACTTTAACCACTTTGCACAGTGAGTGTATAGCAAGGTTTGTCTTCCCATTCACGAATTAATGTGTATATGAACGCACAAAATGACAAAACTCGGTAAATATGCAGTGAACGGGACACGATGGTCACATGATTCCGTTTTCATGCGATTTAATTTTGACAGGCGTCCAATTAGATTGCAGCATTTATAGATAGCAGAATATAGCAGAATTAAACCAATAATTTTTCTAACCAAAAAGTACACAGCTCCATATTAAAGGTCATCTTAAAGCAAACAGCATTTAATCTGTCTTGGTTAAACTTTAAAGCTGCAGTTTGTAACATTTAAAGGAGTTTCTATACCTGTAATGTTTCATACGATTTTAAAGATAAATTAAAACAAGATAGATTGTGAAAAAAAACAAAACTATGATTCACAATATGGCCGTGTGATAGACCTGGCTAAATTCTTCATTTCCTGCGTCTCTTTGCAATTTTCTGGCCCTGAATTTAGCTCCGCCCCGAGCCAGAACTGAGCTACTCAGCCCCACTCCTTTAAACTTGCAAGGTTTACATAGTTTCATTAGATGGGGTGGAGTAATATCGTCTGCTCATTTAACCAATCAGAGTGTATCCTGGACCTGTCAAAATTTAATCACACGGAAACAGAATAATAGTTTTTTGTGCTATTTGTCTCACGAAAAAGCATCAAAATACAGTACACTGTGTATGTAAATTAACTCATTCACTAGCTCCTAATTTAATCTGTGTCGACTAATGCACTGTCAATCCCTTGTTGAGTTGCCCTTGGGGGAAATCCCAGACGCCATCTTAAGGGCCGTTCAGTTACATTATAAGCCCAAGTGAAGTTTGTTTCACGCCCCTTCGGTAAAGCGAGGGAACGAACATAAATGTAGACATCAGGAGTAGAATTCGACCCAAAATCATTGTGATTTCATACAGTGCATAAAATACTGTATTCTGAATTAATTCACGTATTCAAAACATAACATTGGATTTGTGCTCAAGCTGGGCTTTATGTAAAAGCAACTAGTGTGCAAATCTCGAACCAAATCACTTCATGCATGTTTGTGCCCCTTTGTTCAGCAAGTGGTTGCAAGACGTGAGGAGCAATAAATGAAAATGTTTTTAAAAAAAAAGAAAAAAAAGAAAAAAAGTATCTCAATAGCGTGTATAATTGATGTCTATTATTCTTACTAGAATGTCCGCCATTTTAAGAAACATGCCAAATGCTAGAATTCATAGTATCTGTTAAAAGAAGTCGTTATTTTATATTTATATGGCGTAGCCTCAGTGCCTGAGAGGCCCATAATGCAATGCAAGCACGCAAATAACATAACATAAACGTAAATAACTGTATGATGAACTAAAGTGCCATATAGCAAGAGCTCATATCTTTAAACATCTCTGTAATGCATGGATGCTTGATGTGTTGATTTATGTAAGTGTTATCTCATACACTGATTAGCTACCAGGCTATTCACTAGCTAGCTCATACGCTACAATAGTGTGTTCAAAAAAGTATTTTCTTAGTAATTTACCTGGACATCTGAGGTAAATGTCCATATTCTTGACACATTTGTCTTGTTTTCACTGTCACTACACGTTTCCGTTGTCTATAGTAGCTAAATAATTGCTTTGGTTAGCTGCAATCGTTAGCTAGCGAGTGCTTGGCGTACATTTTTTTCCAGTTGCTTATTGGCAGCAATGTTTTCATGATTTAAGGACCTGAACACTGAATGTATAGTGTGTTTGTTTTTACTTTAGAATGCATCATTTTTTTGTAAGGTTTTCACGATCATTTATATGATGAAACACTAACATTCAAAATACAACTGTCCCCATCACTACATTTCCCGTTTATTGAGATTCAGCTAGTAAACAGAAGTAGTGGACGGTGTAAAACCATGAAAACGAGTCAGTTAAAAGCAGCTACATTTTTTGGCTAGCTAGTTTCCACATGACGCTAACATGCAAAAACAGCAGTAGTGGACCGTGTAAAACAAGCGAAACGCATCAGTTAAAGCAGTTACATTTTTGGCTAGCTAGTTTTCACATGATGCTAACATATAGAAACAGCAGTCATGAACCATGCAAAACCAATAAAAATGCGTCATTACGGGCAGTAAACGTTTTTGCTAGCTAGTTTTCAAATAATGCTAACATGTAAAAAACCAACAGTAGTGAATGAAAAAAACAAAGACAATGCGTCATATTATTAAAAACAGTTACTTTTTTCATAGCTAGCTTGGCAAACGTAGAAACAGCAGTAGTAAATGATATAAAACAATTTTAAAAAGGGTCATGTGACAAGAACACATTTAAATAGTTGCGAGCTAGATTGCTAGGTGGCTTAGTTTGCGCTTAGCGCACTATATACAGCTAAGAAGGCAGCATGGACATTTAGGATTCAGCCAGTTATACAGTTAATTGAGTGTTATTTAACATTTTCTGGTAAATTACATTTAATGTTAGATTTTTTTTTTTCCTATGTAATATTTTAAAGAGTTTCATATTCATCTATCCTGTCAGTATGTCATCTTACCTTATTCTGTCGCCTTTCCCCGGTGATTTTCTTTGCTGTGGGTCCTGGGACAGTTTGCGGGTGCGGAGTGAAGCAAGAAGAAAGAGAGAGCGGGGGGGGTGTCGATGTGTCGATGAAGAGTGAACGAAGGAAGTGAAATTGATAGAGTGAAAAAAGATGAAGAGAGATGATGGGATTTGTGGTGCAGAACTTACTGATTTAGTCTGGTTTAACCCACTTTACGAGTCAGAATTAGATGGACTGAAATTGGGAGAGGGCAGTAACGGATGGAGAGTGCTTGAATGAAGTGGAAGAGGTGCTGTGCTAACTCTGAATAGAAGAGAGAGAGAGAGAGAGAGAGAGAGAGAGAGAGAGAGAGAGAGAGAGAGAGCTTGGCTTGCCTGCTGTAATTTGCGGAGTTTATGCGGAATAGTGTGAAGTGTGAATAAGAGAGGTAAGATGTGGATCCATGGAAGAGAGATGGATATTGTTTAGGCACCACTTTCATTCCTGAAAGAGTGAGCGAGAGAGAGAGAGAGAGAGAGAGATGCAGGAAGGAGGAAGAGCGTCATTCTTTGTTTTACTGCAGCAAAAAAAAAAAAAACGTTCACTTCTCTACGGCTCTCCGTCCTGCAAGAGTGTGTGTACGAGAGTGTGATTCTTTGTCAGGAATTACAAAGAATGTCTTTTTTTTCCCCTAATCATATGATCTGGTACACACACGTGGACACATACACTATAACACTTCAGTGTGTGTACCAGCGATGAATGGGTTACACACTGTTCTGAATGGACTGCATCATGTTTCATTGCTGCACTGAAAGAGAGAGAAAGAAAGACAGAGAGAGAGAGAGAGAGAGAGAGAGAGAGAGAGAGAGAATTAATGCTCTGCAGTCTTTTCTCCCCATTTTGTAGACCTCAGCAAATAATGATCCTACCTTCAGCTTGTCTCATGCTCTCTTCCCCAATTCTCTCTCTCTCTCTCTCTCTCTCTCTCTCTCTCTGATTGGATGCGCCGTGAGCAGCGGTGATTGATCAAGACACAGAGGAAATAGTTAAGCCAGTGAACAACCTATTTGTTACGTAATCTTTAATGTGTGTTTGACATCCGCCAGCTGCTGTGCATGAGAGAACACACACGACTCTGGAGCACCTGTCAATCATGACAGAGTGTGTGAAGCTAAAAGCACTTCATATATTTATATATTTTTTATACTTCCTCAGCTCACTCGCCTGTCAATTTCTTTTTACCCTGAGTAGTAATTATATGATTAATAATTGATTAGAACTTACAGTGAGTTTAAGTATTTAAGAATTAATTCCAAACGGTACTTAAGTGTTGAAAAAAGTTCACGTAAAGGCATCGGTTTTTTTTTTTTTTTTAAATGTTCAATTTATTTAGTAGTTTGTACTAGGTTTCGAAAGCATTCACTATTTATTATAAATATTTTTGAACAATCTACCCACTTTTAGAAGATGGTGTTCCTGTAACTGACGCACTATGGAAGGAATATAATGGCACGTCATAGTTTTTTATGCATTTACAGTTACATTTAATGTTGGGGATGTTCTGAGAGACAAGTCAGTTTCTGTTCTCACTTACATTATAGCAGCGATAAACAGTCGTTCCCTAATCACCCCCTGTTTTTTCTCTAACCGCACAGCGTAAAATCCTCTGTCCTGAAGACTTACAGCTTTACCTTTACAAAGCGCTGACACTGGAGACTCCTTCTATGAATGTTAAATACACATAAACGTCTCCTTACAGAAAACTTCACCGTATCAACAACTGCGCGTTTTTAGATTATACCGGAGCATCCACTGTACAAGTCCCTATGAATTAGTTGTTACTATAGAAACGATGACATACCTTATTAGAACGAGCGCATTAATGTAAACCTGTGATTTGCATCCCAACAGGAACTATAGTCAGGGCTGCTGTTAGAGAAAACACTTTCTGACCAATCAGATTTGAGAATTCGACGGCGCTGTGGTTTAATAGCCATTAATCGACACAGATTAAATTGTTCCTTTTATAGCTTTTTTCTGTAAATATACAAAAAAGCTTTTTTTTTTTGTTGTTTGTTTTTTGTTTAATTGTATTTACAAATTGGAAAGTGTCCAAAATTTTTGGACCAGTCCTATAAATCTATTCTTATAAATATTGACATATAGTATCACACACATATACCTTAAAGCATTAACTGAGAGTGGAGAGTGACTTTAAAATGGATCGATCATTCATTCAAGAATAAAATGCAGGAGAGAGAGAGAGAGAGAGAGAGAGAGAGAGAGAGAGAACTAGGAAATATGCTGATTATATTGTCAAAAAAACTCACACATGTACAAAAGTATTAATAGTTTGAGAGTAAGACTATAAAAACATGCAGTTAATGATCAGTATGTTACAGTTCCCTCTGAAACTACTCGAACGGCATGGCCAAATATACTAAAGACATTTGGGCTTGAGATCAAAAGATGGATATGAGACGAGAATTTAGGATTTCATCTATTATTTCCTGGTATTTACATCTAGACGTGTTAAACGACATAAAACATAGAACCTTTTGTATCAGACCGCAAAATTTGTAGGAGAGCAAAAGTATATGAACAGATAATCTTGAGGTAAATTAAAGTAAATAACACTTAATATTTGGTTGCATATCCCTTGCTTGCAGTAACTGCATCAAGTCTGTGACTCACTGACCACCAAATTGTTGGTTTCTTCTTCTGTGATGTCTCTTTCAGCTGTTGTTTGTTTCGGGGGGTTTCGCATTCAGGAGGTGAAATGCTGCTCAACTGGGTTAAGATCTGGTGATTGACCAGTCTAAAACCTTCCACTTTTACCCCCCTGATGAAGTCCTTTGTTGAGTTGGCTGTGTGATTTTGGATCTTTGTCTTGCTGCATGATGAAGTTCTTCCTGATTAATTTGGATGCATTTCTCTGCAAATTGCCAGACAAAATGTTCCTGTAAACTTCCGAATTCATTCTGCTGCTACCATCATGAGTTACATCATCAATAAAGATTAGCGAGCCTGTTCCAGAAGCAGCCACGCAAGCCCAAGCCATGACACTACCTCCACCATATTTCACAGATGAGCTTGTTTGTTTTCATGAGCAGCTCCTTTCTTTCTCCACACTTTGGCCTTTCCATCATTTTGGTAGAGGTTAATCTTGTTTCCAGAACTTTTGTAGCTCATCTCTGTGTTTCTTTGCAAATTCCAGTCTGGCTTTCCGATTCTTACTGCTGATGAGTGTTTGTATCTCGTGGTATGTCTTCTATATTTCTACTCTCAGAACGGTGGATTGTGTTCTTCGAACGGTGGATTGTGATACCTTCCCCCCTGCCCTGTTGAAGTTGTTGCCTCCCCACCCCTGTTTTACTTGCCACCCCTTTTCAAACATTTTTACTAAGTACACTATAGTGTGGCTTTATCACCAAAACCCTTAAAATGGACCCCAGAGGATTGTAAGTTAATCCATTGTTCAGGTATCGATTCACTCCACTACAAGTTCTCCATGTGCACGAGCCAATTTCCAGCTCAGAACACGCATAACGCAACATCTGGCTTAATATTGCATTTGCACTGCAAAGCTGTCCTCGGAGGTGTAAAGATGGAAATAGTAGCCTTTTCTGTGTTCAACCATAAAAAAGTATTGAATTAAAGTTATGCTGTATTAAACAACACGACTCGAATATAAAAGTAATTTCAATTTTATTTGTAGAGGGCTTTAAAAAAAACAACAAAGCAGATTTACAGAGATCTAAGTCAAGATCGCTAATGAGCAATCCAGAGGAAACGTGAGACGAAGGTTAACCCTTGAGCGGAATCGGATTTAAAAGTGAAGCCGTTCTTGTCAGGTCGACACCAGATTATATATTTTTTAACATTACAATATAACAGTTATTCAAAAATAAGGACAAACTAATTATGTTGAAAATATACAGATCGTTCCATGCTGTATATCTCTATATGTATATTGGATGAGACAGGTTTAGAAGGGATATCTTCAGGAAGCGCTTCATCCTAGTTCATGGTGGATCTGGGGCCTAATGCATCCTGGATGGGACACCATGGACACACACATTCTGAAACTCATTTACTCATTACAATTTACAATTTAATGTAACCTATTGGTATGTTTTTTGGATGCTGGAGGAAATGCTGTACCACTCCTGATATATATACACAGTATAATACCTCATATCAGAATTAAGTGATAGTCTTGCAAGCTTTTGCTAGAGAGTCTGGTACATTTCTTTAATAAACTGTCTCCTTTTAAATAAAGAAACAGTGTTGACTGACATTGCAACTGGCCAACCTGCTTGCAACTGCTTCAGACGAAACTTTTAAAGATGGAATACCAACAAGACGTAAAGATGCCGTTGTTTGCCATAACAGATGACCAAGCAGAGACTTTTTTCCTGTAGCATATCCACAAACACGCAAAGATGTGACTGCGTTAACATTTTCCAATCCAGTGCCTGTGAATAGCTCATTGTGTCTTTGTGTTCAAAAGTTTGTTTCCCCATTGTATGTGTGTATAAAGAGTGCAGTACGATTCTGAATCTTGTGACCAGAAAAGTGTATAAAAGATTTGAAACGATCTATTAGTTGGGGGCGGAGCAACTGAGGCTGAAACTAGTCAAGTGACAACTACATTCGCATACACACATTTGTGACCACAAGTTCAGAATCTTAAAGGTTACAATCTGATTCGTTCTCCACACTTCCATGTGTTGGTGATTAGTATGAAAACAAACTTTTGACAAACCCTACAACACTACCAACGACAAAGCAACCACTCATTTTGTATGTACAGTATGTGCGTGACACAGAGCTGCAATTTCACTAAAGCAATGAGTGGCATTTAACTGTACAAATTAGGTGGGATGGAGTCAAGCGACAAATCCAAACGATTGGCTCGAATGATTCATTGGACCAATCCTATGGTGAGCGTGGTCCCACGTTTCTTCAGTAAAATAAATTACAACTTAAATTCCTACCTGTAACGCTACGTCCACATTAATCCGGATTAGATCTGAAAACTGCATTTTCGTTTTAAAACGCTCTCCGTCTACAAACGTTTCCCAAAAATTGCTCGTTCACACTATAACGTCTGAAAACGCTCACGTCCCTGTACTGCGTGTGCGTAAAAACGTAAGCAGCCTGGGCCTGCGTCATTTCCGCCAGGTGTTTATTTAAAAATGCAATCTGAAGGTTGTACAAAGTGACATTAATCTTTAACAAAGTTATCAGAAAATCTTATAGCTATGGTTTTATCTTATCCTGTCAAATATGACCTCTCGTTGAATGTGTATAGAGACTTCATGAAGAAACATAAGGCTTGGAAAGAAGTAGCAGAGATCGTTGGTGTTTGTGGTGACTGTACGTAGCTAGAACCGTTACGATGCTTCGCTAATCTGCCAACAAAGGTAGCATTAGTGTAACAAAACTGCAAGGTACATGTCACTTGCTAGCGTGCGCGTAGGGTTAGCAGTGGGCGTTTCAGAGCAAGATATAGTCACTGGACTTACAAAAGTGCACAGAATCCAATTTTTAAAAGTGATTAAAGAGTTGTTTGAGGCAGTTAGCGGTTGGTAAACAAGATAATCTTGCATGTTTGCTGACAGGCTAGGGAAAAGGTGGTTGGTCTGTGGTTGGTCATCTCAATTCAGTGACCTCTTCCTGTGAAAGTGGCCAGTTCTTGGCCATCAGACTTTCTAGTAAAGCTTGAAGCTTCTAGTAACGCATGCTTGTGTAGCACTCAGCTATGTAGTTAGCTGTCCTGCTAACCTGTTTAGCCAGAAAGCTGCATCCATTCATCACTTAGTGCTGAATTGCTCTGGAGTACAGTTTTAGTCATCTCAAGGCAAACAGTACTAATGTGAGGTGGATTACACGAGTGCTTTTAATACAGAGACGGCCATTGTTCTGTGTATAAAAGGTTGGATGTAGATGCACATTAAAATGAAGGATCTGTACATACAGCTGCTGGCAGAAACACACACACACACACACACACACACACACACACACACACACACACACACACACACACACACAAGCAAAGGACAAAAGGATGACTACAATATAACAAACAAGGACGAGCTCCCCATAAATGGAGTCAAAGATCAGGATGGTTAATGACAACAAAGTTGTAAAGTAGCACTGAACACAAAAAAAATGTGATATTTTAAAGTCGTTCATTCCTCATGGACGGCTGATTCTGATTATGTACATTGAAGTCTGGGGCAAATTTCTTAACACTAGGCCTTCTTTCATTTGTGTTTTTGTATAAAACTGATTTGAGGAGTATTACATATGTGGTGAGTTTGCGATGTCACTAAATATACTCCATACCTTTTGGACCAGTCATGTTTGCTAAGCTAATTTATTCAAGGATGAAATGCTAGCCATACATTTTCAACCTCGGAAACTTAACGCTAAGCTGATGCTATATTTTTTCTGCCTATATTTTGGCTCCTGTTATATAAAGAACCTGTAAAAAAAAGTTTATTAAAAAAAAAATAAATAAAAAAATAAAGCTAATTAATTTAAGGCATATCTATCTGGCTAGTTGCCAGGATAAATGATATAATCATGTTTTCATATTTATAAATCCTGCCATTTTTTTTTTTTTAAATAAAGGAAAATGAGTATAGATGTTCTTAGGACATTTTTGTCGTTTCTTGGCCATTAACAAAAGCATATTGATTTATTATCCTACATAGATCATTTTAATGGTTTGGGCTACGAGTGACCAAAAATGTCTCCAGTGGGTACTTAATCACTTTTTAGTTAAGTATTATACAGCTAGCATTGCATGCTTTGATGGAGAATATTTTTGAACAACACATTTCTTCTCATAAGTAAACTGTTTCCACACACTGACTTACGATATCAAGGTCACAAAGGGTTTGTTGACATGCTGCTGAGTTGAGTTCACGTTGCAGGAATCAGGTTACAGTCATGAAAATATGCAGTGCCTCGCAACACCACACTCTTTAAAATTTGAGGTCATTTGTTCCTCTAGTGCGACAATCCAGTGTTCTCTGTAGAAGCCTCCAAGGGGTATAACACAATACCACTATCTGTTTCTGTTGCTGTTTATTGCCCCAAATGTCTGTATCTATACCTGTATTTGGATGTGTGTGGGTGTGGCCTAAACTGGACATTTAAAAAAAAAAAAATTAAACATGAACCCTACCACTTTGCCCCTGGAAACACTTGAAAACAACCAAGATGTAAAAATTTAAAAATCACGTTGTGTGAATTCTGGCTCTGACGGTTCCTCATCCTCAGCTACATCACTCGAGTAGTTCATATATTTGTTTGTACCTGCCTGCGTTAATATGTTTCTAACAAATCTAGTTCCGAAATATAAACAAATTAGCAGCATGATCCTGACTAGGATGAATGAACGAGCAGTGTGAATGCATGGCACCATGCCACATGTTCGTGTTAATGAACAAGGTCTTCCACGAGCTTCATATCTGACTGCACACTCGCTCTCGCCCTCATGGAAGTAAAAATCTCCCATTTGTAAGATGTTTCTTTGTTTGTTTGTTTGTTTATTGCTTCCTTCGAGGGGTGGCACATGGCTTGGTGGTTAGCACGTTTGCCTCACACCTCCAGGGTTGGGGGTTTGAATCCCGCCTCCACCTGCGTGCACAGAGCTTGCGTGTTCTCTCTGTGCTTTGGGGGTTTTCTCTGGGTACTTCGGTTTCTTCTCCTCTGTTCAAAGTCATGCATTGTAGGCTGATTGGCATTTCCAAATTGTGTGTGAATGTGTGAGCAATTGTGCCCTACGATGGGTTGGCACTCTGTCCAGGGTGTCCCCCACCTTGTGCCCCAAGTTCCCTGGGATAGGCTCCAGGCTCCCCGCCACCCTGTGTAGGACAAGCGGTACAGAAAATGGATGGATGCTTCTTATGATATCACACCTTTAGTCTCAACGAGATGTAAACCTTTCTGGGGGGAGGGGGGAACCTCCAAACAAATAATACACATGCTATAATGTATTTGTATTTGGTTACATCCATAAAGCCCTTCTTTTCCTAAGAGTGCAGGACCAGGAATGGGAAACACCACTTTACATCACTGAACATTTACCACATTTGACTGATGATTTTCATCCAAAGACACTTACACTTGAGACAAGATACAACTGAGCAGTTGAGGGTTAAGTGGCATTAAGTGAACTGTTTGCTGCCAACAGTGGCTCATCAGTAACGCAAATCTTTAACCAATGAGAGCAGGGGTTCTCTGATTTGAAGCTTTCCCTGACTCAGCTCACTTGATTTACCACATGTGATGAAGTGCTTGGATCCTGGGTGCTAGAGCAGGGAACACCTGAATACTATTAATGTGCTTTGCTGTTTATAGGGAATAAGGAGGGAATAAGGAGGGAATAAGGAGGGAATAAGGGCACTATTTCGGACACTGACAGCCTGATCATGATTCGGCTCAGGTTATTACAGAAAGGAAAAGATGAAACTGTTGATGGTAAATTAATTGGATCAGCATAAAAAATGAGCAATGGTGTGTGTCTCTCCAAAACCAGAGTGTGTTAACGCATCTCTCTCTCTCTCTCTCTCTCTCTCTCTCTCTCTCTCTCTCTCCTCTTAGACTCCTCCCCCTCCCCGTCTTTCTCTCCCCGCCCCCTCCACCTCCTCCTCTATGCTCAGCTCGGTGTGCGTCTCCTCTTTCAGAGGGCGCAAGGGTGGCAGCAAGTCGTGCGCCAAAGCATGCGCGAGCGCCGACATGACTTGCCCGTCGGACAGCGAGCGCATCGTGATCAACTGCGGCGGCGTGCGGCACGAGACCTACCGCAGCACGCTCCGCACGCTGCCCGGCACGCGCCTCTCCTGGCTCACCGAGCCCGACGCGTGCAGTAACTTCGACTACGACCCCAAGTCGGACGAGTTCTTCTTCGACCGGCACCCGAGCACGTTCGCCTTCATCCTCAACTACTACCGCACCGGCAAGCTGCACTGTCCCGGCGATGTGTGCGGCCCGCTCTTCGAGGAGGAGCTCGCCTTCTGGGGCATCGACGAGACGGACGTGGAGGCGTGCTGCTGGATGAACTACCGGCAGCACCGCGACGCCGAGGAGGCGCTCGACAGCTTCGAGACGCCCGAGCCGGACGCGCAGGAGGACGAAGCTGCGGCGCTTGCCGGTGGCGGCGGAGGGGGCGGGGCCGACGGAGACCTCAAGCGGCTCTGCCTGCACGAGGACGGCGGCAAGCCGAGCTGGTGGAGCGTGTGGCAGCCGCGCGTCTGGGCGCTCTTCGAGGACCCGTACTCGTCCAAATACGCGCGGGTGAGTGACGGATCACCGCAAACATGCGGTGCGCAGTTCACTCTTACAGCCTGTAATTACCACCCACAGTGGTGCACCCTTACACTCTCACACTCATTAACACACTGAATGAATTCTGCACTGGTGCATGAACTACTGCAGTGCTGAAATGAACAAGTCTCTCACAGTTTATAATACACTAAATGATAAATTAGGTCCTACAAGGTCCTAAATTAGAACATCTGGATTCACTGTCAGTCTTCATTAACACCCATGATGTTAATAACATTGCTTAAATCTTGATAAAAGTTTTCTTATAACATGTGTATTTACAGTATACTCATACTCTTTATCTATCCTCTTCAGTGCTGCATAACCTCTTACAGTGTTGAATTAACAGACCTACAGCCTTAAATTCACTCTTAAACTATCGTTTAATACCTAACTGGTCACCGATGTGATGTTAATAATGAATTTCTCTTATGAGGCACACAGTCATGTACTCTGATTTAACCTCTACAGTGCTGCATTATCTTTTACTGTGTTGAATTAACACTTGGATTCGCAAATAAAGACCTACAATGCATCTATGTTTGGAGTCATCCCCTCTCAGAGAAAGGGTGCTAAACTGTACCGCTCCTCGCCGGATCTGAACGCTGTATGTATATTTTACCTGAATTGAAACCTGCATGTAGTGTACCTTTAAAACTTTGTTCTACAAGGTGGTATGGTCCAAATACGCTACACTATACTGATATTACCAGAAACACATGAGAAATACATGTTAAAGTAACAAAAGGTAAGCGACAAGGAAAGACACTTTTTCTCTCAGAGTGTATAAACTGTTCAGCTGCAGTGTAACTTAAACTCTACATTACAAGGCCAGGTAGAAATCGGATAAACACAAACAGAGATGATTATGTTATAATAACCGCAGAGCCACAATGACGATCCTGAACTGACCTGACAGAACAGGAAGGCTAAAAAAAATATCAGATTTCGTTCTGTAAGTAGATTTTAGTGGGATAGAAAAGGAGCTCGGTGGAAATGCGACTTAATTTTGGTAAAACCTCGCTGTTACATTTCAGAATCCTAATGTGCACGAGCTAAAAATGCAAACCGTAATTAATTCTCAACATATATAGAAATGTTTAATGCATTATTTTTACGCATTGTAAGCCGGTTAACTCTCAGGCTGCGTCTCAGGCTTCCGGCACTCGTGTCCGTCCCCACAAGCACTTTCCCACGCCTGATTACATTTTTTTCTGCAGTGAGCGTTTTCTCTTTGTTGCTTTGGCCACTCAGACGATTCAATCTCGTGTTGTCTTACTCTCCATCTCTCCATTTCTTTCACCCCAGCCATCCATTTCTTGGTCAGATTTAGAATATAGTGTGGTTGTGTAGTGATGTCTCTCTCTCTCTCTCTCTCTCTCTCTCTCTCTCTCTCTCTCTCACACACACACACACTGGCACACTCATTTATGTTTACAGGAATCAAACAGCTTAAGGAGATATGTCATACACTCACTTTTTGCTGAGTTTGCTAATTGTTAATTGTCCCCACAAAGATACATAAAATTCATGTACATTTCACTCAAAACGTTTTTTTGCAAATGCAAAAATGTTTATATATTGCATGATAATGAACTGCACTATGCCCCCCCCCCCCCCCAAAAAAAAAAAAAAAAGTCAATTAAACTCCCAAAAACTGGCTCAGAAGCACCCACAATTTACCCTCACAAAAAAAAAATCCAGATTTTACAAATATGCAAATTAGGAACTCCCCCTAAACCTGCACAGTCCTTCCTTTCACCTTGTAAACTGATGTTTCATGGCCTGGATTTGCATATTGAATCTGATTGGCTGTTATTTCAGGTGACACAATAACACTCTCCTGGCTCCTGTTCAGTGCGAGCTACGCTGTATGATTTTCATCCCGATTTCGCTCACGCGTCGTAGAGCAATTCTTTGGCCATGACTTGAGTTCGGAGCTCGACAGTAAAGTTCTTCCAGTTTCAGAAATATTGGAACAAAATCTCAGTGTGTGAGCACTGCTACGGCACTCGCGTAAAAGCCACCAATAGGAGGACGACACAGGATTACACAAAACTCACAGGACAGCTAGGAATATAATAGTCACAAATGCGAAATATAAAATGAAACATGCTTAAGGACAGAAAGAAATATTTTATTGTATGTGTATTTATATTTATTTATGTGTGTATTCATATTTATTTAAATATGTTATTACCTAAAGCTCGTTTTCTATATGGTTATTTTCCAGATCGTGCTGACTGATAAAGTAAGCTTTGTTATAGAATTCGGCCAAGGTTTCATTGGGACGTCTTTGTGGAGTTTCACATGCTCTCCCCAAGTCCATGTGGTTTTTCTCTGGGTTCACTGGTTTCCTCCCACCTCCCCAAAACATTCCTATCCAGGCTGTATTCTCGCTCCACGGCCAGTGTTCTCTCGGTCCACTGCTGTCCTGACTAGAATAAAGTGGTTACTGAAGATGAATTAATGACTGCAGTAAACTAAAAGGAACAGTATGTAGTTACTCAAGTGAGCAGTATTAAGCCAAGAGCTGCTGGGAGTTCACGGGGTTTTAAAGGATTTGAAGGAAATGTTTTATGAAATTTTGGCAAATGAGAACCGGAGACAGTGAGTGTTATAAGCTCTTGCGTTACGAAAAAAAAGTGTTTGAGACCATAGAAATAGTATGGTGAGGTCTTCATCACGGTGGTCAATGTCATCACCACATCACCACTCTTTATGGAAAAAAAGCTCAGTTCTGGAACCTTTAAGGGTTCTTGGTTCGACCCTCTGGAGGAACACAAAGGGTCTATTTAGAACCCTAGAAATGTTTGCCTGTCAGGATGAACCATTTTAGGAGGCTAAGAAGCCTTCACATACAAAGAACCCTTGAAGAAACCCCTTTCTTGAAGCATTAAAGACATGGAGTGAGGTTAAAGAGTGCTAGAATGTGGGGAAATCCCTTTGGAATTTTTCAACAAGAGAAAACTTTATGGTGAGAATATGAGCAAGTATGGATATGTATTTACCCATGAGAGCAAGAAAGAGAAGATCTGTCTGGGTTTACACTCGGGAAACAGACTGCTGAAGAAGCAGTGGTATCTTGAAAGTGGTAGCACTAACCACTGTATGATTTTAACCCCGTAAATAAACAGAACATAAGTGCTCATCAACCTGTCTGCTTTTTCATCCTGTAGGCTTTCATTTTTCATCTTGGTGATTGGTGATCACCAAGAACCAAATGAAAGCTTTATAAAGCTTTAAAATATTGTCTTCTTGATCCTTCTGTCTCACCGTATACACAATGCGGACCTGAGTAAGCACAGGTCTGTCGCATGGCCTTGGCGTCTTTTCGGCTCAGAGTGGGACGAAACTTTCCAGTAGAGCATGAAGGAATAGGGTTCTCTGGGTTTTGGCTTTCGGTGACCTGCAGCAGCAGCAGTTTGAGCTCGAGTGTCTCTGTCGTGCTTACTCAGCACGAGCCATGACTCCTGCAGCCACCATCAGCTTATTCAGACACTTAGCTCTGCTCCAGAGCGTTTACGAACCGTGTTAGGAACGCGTCGCCTGATTGCCGATGCTGGAGCAGACCCTTATTTGAGTTGTTTATAGCACTTTCAGAACGAGGTGATCGTGATACTGTGGTCCTCTGCAGCTGTCCTCGGTCATTTAATTCAAAGACGCAGGAGTCCCTTATCCATTAATATCTTTATTGAAACCGATCTGATGTTCAGCTGTGGTTGGATTTTGTTCGATTTCATACGAATGCATCATTTGAAAAGGTATGAATACTAAGCTCCGCCCCCAGCCTTAACCTTGATTAGTTTTTTATACAGATTCCTGAATAAAATCTTCAGTGTTGCTTTATTGCCTTTTTACACTAAACACTAAACATTAACTAAACATGGGTGTGAAACCACGCAATGTAGTTTGTAAACAGTAATCTTTGGTTGCTAAGCAACGTAACAGACAAGCAGATGGACAGAACAGTGGCATAAGTGTAACAGTTTCAAAACCTGGCGCATTAATACAGTATTCAGTTATTGTGATGTGATCACAGGCGTGGGTAGGTCCAGAGTATAGTTTGCAATGGCTTTGAACGCAGTTCAGCCAATCAGATTTTAGACCCGAAGCTGTCCGTTTTATGAGTTCCTATATCACATATTTTGCTTTAATTAGAATGCCAAAAGCACATTATTGTATTCAGTCCTCAAGCAATATCTATAAGGGTCCTGAAGTATTTGTAGTCAGGAGCTGTTGCAGTAGTTCTCATTGTCCTGAGGAAGGTGATGTTGACGTGTGCGGTGCTTTATTAGTGCGCTGAAGTACAAGTACAAAGAGTCATACACTGCACTACTAATCATCACTTACAACCTCAGTGCCCTCTCTCTCTCTCTCTCTCCCTCCCTCTCCCTCTCTCTGTTCCTGACTCTTTTCCTCTTTGCTTCTGTCTGTGTCTATCTATCTATCTATCTGTCTGTCTGTCTATACGCTGCACTACTAATCATCACTTGCAACCTCTGTGCCCTCTTTCTCTCTCTTTCTACCTTTCTCTTTCCCTCTCTATCTCTCTCTCTCTTCCCCCTTACACACACACTCTCTCTCTCTTTCTCTCTCCCTTTCTCTCTCCTCCTGTGCTATAGCGTAACACTGCGGCGGCTCATACTAGCTGACTGCGCGCTGATTTCTGCTGCAGCACAGAAGCACAGTATAGAGAGGGGGGTTGAAAAGAGACTATGGACTGTGTGTGTGTGTGTGTGTGTGTGTGTGTGAGAGAGAGAGAGAGAGAGAGAGAGAGAGAGAGAGAGAGAGAGAGAGAGAGTGTGTTAATGCACACACACTCTTAATAGCTTCCAATAAAAGTCAGTGTTTCTTGTCATTTTTATTTTTTACTTGATGCCTGTGTGTGTGTGTGTGTGTGTGTGTATGTGTGTGTGTGTGTGCGCGCACGCGCATTCTCTGACAGATTTAACTGTAGTGCTGTAGTAACCACCGCACATGTTCTTAATTTCGCATTACTCTCCCCACGGTTGAACACACACACACACACACACACACACACACTCTGCGGCTGTGCTAGCTCTCACTCCCCCCACCCACGACCTCACGGACACACGCGGAACGGAACGGACGCAGTGCATTTCATTAAGAGCCGCTCGCTCATGAGCCATAAGTCAAGCGGACGCTTCTCTGGTGAGAGAGCGCGGGGTAACGGTGGGTTGGGGGGGGGGTGGCTTTTGTCGGATTGCATTACTAAAATCAGCACGGAAGCACTTCTCCGTCCGTACGCAGTTCTGGTTCATCTCTGTTATTCCTGCGTTTCAGCTCTTCTGTGTGTTTTGCTGTGAAAGCAGAGTGTTTAATTATCCTGATGCTGCAGCACTCCGTCTCTGACCCACATGCTAAATTGCCAATCGGTTTATTAGAGCATAGATCATATAGCACGCTGTACGAACCGGGAACCTGCTGATTGGTCACTGACCTGGACAGAAAAACAAGTCGGTTTTCGTGATATGAAAAAAAAAAAAAAAATTCACACACCTCATTCAATTGAAAATTAGTTTATTATCACGGCATGAAATTGCAGACTATACTGTATGTACAACCTCAGTGATACGGCGGTGGTGTTGAATTCTCGAATCTGATTGGTCAGAAGGTGACAATAGTTCCGGCTACAGAACACAGGTTTATATCAATGCGCTCCTTCCAATACGTTGTCATTTCTCAAGTAACAGCTTATTCACAGGGACGTGTATTATATTAAATGGATTTAATGGATTTGTTATTTAACAAATATATATATATATATAAAATATCGTTGCCGAGGTGCAGGAGATGTATATTCAACATTTATGGAAGGAGACTCCAGTGTCAGTGCTTTGTAACAGCTATAAGTTTATAGTTGTCGGTTTTCCACCACAGGAAAGTCTTCAGGATGTTTGTGCTAACGTGACACTTTTTTTTTTTTTGTCTTATTAACTTCAAGAGAGAGAGAAAAGACAGGAGGAAGAGTTAGAGGTAGCAGAGCTGAAGATGTTGAGGTTCTCTTTGGGAGTGACGAGGATGGATAGGATCAGGAATGAGTACATCAGGGGGACAGCACATGTGAGATGTTTTGGAGACAAAGTTAGAGAGGCCAGGTTGAGATGGTTTGGACATGTTCAGAGGAGGGAGAGTGAATATATCGGTAAAAGGATGCTGAGGTTAGAGCTGCCAGGCAGGAGGCCGAGAGGAAGACCAAAGAGGAGGTTTATGGATGTAGTGAAGGAGGACATGAAGGTAGTCGGTCTGAGAGAAGAGGATGCAGGGGATAGGGCTAGATGGAGGCAGATGATTCGCTGTGGCGACCCCTGAAGGAAACAGCCGAAAGGAAAAGAAGAACTTCGAGGGGGGGACTGGTGAGGGAATGACTGTTTATTGCTGTTATAACATAAGTGAGAACATGAACTAACTCATTTCTGGAACTATCCACAACATTAAATGTAACTATAAATGGATAAAAGATATGACATGTCATTCATTAATAAATAAAATAAAAATGGGTGGCAAAATGCCTAAAAGAGGAATAAAACTTAAGGACATGTTGGAAAATAATCAACTTCAGTGTGCTAACAGTAACTCCGTTCAATCACACCACCCTGTCATTTATTATTTTACTCTAACAGCATGCTCCCAAGTGTTTTACTCATTACATAACAAAGGAATGGGATTTTGTAATAGTGCTCAATTTGCATACTCCATTTCATGCAAAGACCAATATTGTCCTAATGTCCTACACAGTATATTGTGTAGCTGTAATCTTACAGGTGTTATGGTAAATCCTGTTGATTTTTTTTTGGAGTTACTGCTAAGTTTAGCAAAAAAAATAAAATAATAATAATAAAAACAGAAAAAAACGATTTCCCAAAGCAAACGAGGCTTCACTTGCAAAGCAAGTAAAGCAGACTTTCATCTCTCTCTTTGCATTTCTCATCATGTTCCTCATGATCAACCACAGGTTTTAAAAGAAGTAATCAGCAGCAAATGAGCCACCATTAAAACAATGCAGCGTAATGTTTTATTACCCACTTTTCTCGTCCCGTTCTGCTGTGTGAGCGCTTTCGCCAGCGATTAGATTGTTTGCAGCGCAATTGAAGTACCAAAGCATGTATTTATTTTCCCTCAGTGCAGAAATCGGCTAAGACGAATGGGAAGTTGCTGATCATGCTGTCAGGGCCGTTGAGCGATCAACCGCCAACCGTTCACGCACAAAAGCCCTCCCCCTTTTCGCCATGCCTGAACAAACATTCGATGGACTACAGAATCGCACTCGCAGCGTTTCTTAGCAACAGCCCGGAGTCAAAATAAACCCGCTATACATTATTCTTAGAAAGCCGCTTTGTTCCCTCTGCCAAATTTCTCTCGTGGGGTAAAAAGCCATTAATTAACGTCAGTTCTCTGCAGTTCACCTTGGGTTGGCTTTGCAAGCTAAATCGTGGTTCCACTGAGTCTGGAAGGTCTCTCAAATTTTATGCAAGATGTAAAGTAAAGTGTAAATCGTTTTTCCTGTATGCTCAGAAGCGGTTGCTTAAGATGCAAGAAGCAGAGTTTCATTTGCTGTTGCTGTTCTCTCGTAATCAGTCAATACATGGATTTCTAGGATTAATATGAGTAAAACACTGCAGCTTAATGTTTTATTAGCCATCTCTCTGCCAGTGTGTGTGTGTGTGAGTGTGTGTGTGTGTAGTGTAGTGTAGTATACTTCTGCACTACACTCCCAGCCTGAGCGAGCCATCAGTGACGCTGTCCAGTGCTGAAATCAGTGACGTTTTAAAAGAAGCCACTGATCCATCATTAAAACAAAACAGCGTCATGTTTTATAAGCATTCCTACTTGTCCTCATTTCTGGTTGCTGTTCTTTTTGATTATTGCGTATTTGAAGTAGCGTCGTATTTTATATTTTTCCATCCGGCACAAAAATCTGTATTATGACAGTAAAAGGCTTGTCTTTTAAATTTTTTCAATTGTTCTTTTTATGGTGAACACTTTATTGTTGATTTTGGAGGACAAAACTATCAAACATACAAATAGAGAAGCAAACAAAATGGTAACACCCAGAGGCATGGGACACTGGGGAAGCTGGGGTTGCTAGGGATGCTGGGACTGCTGGGGCACCAGGGAACCTGGGGACACTGGGGATGCTGGAGTCATTGGGGATACTGGGGTCATTGGGGATACTGGGGTCATTGAGGACACTGGGGTCATACAGTCTTTTATATAATATCTATATACATATTGTTAGTTTTGGAGGGTAAAACTATCAAACATGGAAATAGAAAAGCATACAAAAATGATACAAATACCACATTGGAAAAACTTTCAATGGGGGTGCTGGGGATGGTTGGGATACTGGGGATGCTGTGGTTGGTGGTTAGGATGGGGGCACTGGGGATGCCAGAGGTGCTGAGGATTATGGGGATGCTGTAGAGACTCAGGATGCTGGTGACACTGGGGAAGCTGGGGGCACTGTGGATGGTACGGATGCTGGGGGCATTGGGGATATTGGGGAGACTGTGGACACGGAGCATGCTGGGGAATTGGAGACCCTAGGGATGCTGGGGACACTTGGGATGTTGTGAATGGTATGGAAAACGGTAGTACTGGGGATGATAGGGATGCTTGGGACATCCTGGGGATGTTGCAAACACTTGGGATGCTGGGGGAGCTGGGGATACTAGGGACACTGCAGATGCTGGGAACACTGGGGATGTTAGGGGCATTGGTGATGTTGGGGCATTAGGCACACTGGGGACGCTGGGGATGTTGAGGACAGTGGGGCTTCTGGGGACATTGGGGATACTTGGGAAGACTGCGGATGCTTGGAAGGCTGGGGATGTTGGGGACATTGGGGATGCTGGAGCATTGAGGACAATGGGGATGTGGGGGACATTGGGGATGCTGAGTACAATGGGGATGCAAGGAGCATTGGGACACTGGGGATGCTGAGGATGCTGAGAACACTGGGGATGCTGGGGACATTGGGGATTCTGGGGATTGTGAGGGCACTGGGCTTGTGTCCCCACCATGTTTTTCTAATGTGCAATCTTTATATAATATATAATGTTGATTGTGGAGGCTGAAACTATTTTAAAAAAATGCAAATAGACAAGAAACAAAATGGTAATCATCACAGAAACAATGCTGTGGATATTGGTGATGCCTGGGATGCTGGAGGCACTGGGGACATTGGGGATGCTGGGAACTCTTTTCTGTAATATCTTGCAGAAGAAATGGTTCCAAATGGCTTCAAGAAATTTCAGTTTTGGCATAATCCCAGTGTTACATTTTAATATTTGTTAACGGTAATAAAATGTCTGTGAACTAACAAGGCACACTGACTTTCTAACTTTTGTCCTGCGTAAATGGAAGCGTACATTTCCTGTGAATGTATTTGAACCCTGCATCATAAGACTGACATAACCAGTTTATAAGAAGTCAGAAGTCGTATATTCTAATGCCAGTCAGGCCAGTAATAGTCCTCTAAAGCATGTAAGAGTGAAAATTAGCACACAATGTGGTAACTACCACAGCAAGTTCTGGTACTGGCAACTTTTATAGCCTTGAATGTAAACTGTCATCATGACACCACAAAATCTATAGTGCCCTCCACTAATATTGGCCCCCTTGGTAAATATGAGCAAAGAAGGCTGTGAAAAATTGTCTTTAATGTGTAACCTTTTGATCTTTTGCTCAAAAAATTCACAAAAATACTCTGCTCTCATGGATCTCAAACAATTGCTAACAAAACACAGGTTTATCAAAAAAAAAAATCTAAATATAGATATGCAACAATTATTGGCACCCTTTTAATCAATACTTTGTGGTACCTCCTTTTGCCAAGATAACAGCTCTGAGTCCTATAATGCCTGATAAGTTTGGTGAATACATGGCGAGGGATCTGAGACCATTCCTCCATAAAGAATCTCTCCAGATCCTTCAAATTTCATGGTCCATGCTGGTGGACTCTCCTCTTCAGTTCACCCCACAGGTTTTCTATGGGTTCCAAGTCAGGGGACTGGGATGGCCATGGCAGGACCTTGATTTTGTGGTCAGTAAGTCATTTTTGTGTTGATTTTGATGTATGTTTTGGATCATTGTCCTGCTGGAAGATCCAACCACGGCCCATTTGAAGCTTTCTGGCAGAGGCAGTCAGGTTTTCATTTAATATCTGTTGATATTTGATCGAGTCCATGATGCCATGTATCCTAACAAAATGTCCAGGTCCTCTGGCAGAAAAACAGCCCCAAAACATTAAAGAGCCACCATCATATTTAACCGTGGGCATGAGGTACTTTTCCATATGGCTACCTCTCTGTGTGCACCAAAACCACCTCTGGTGTTTATTGCCAAAAAGCTCTATTTGGGTTTCATCTGACCATAGAACCCGATCCCATTTGAAGTTCCAGTAGTGTCTGGCAAACCGAAGACCCTTGAGTTTGTTTTTGGATGAGAGTAGAGGCTTTTTTCTTGAAACTTTTCCAAACAACTTGTGGTGATGTAGGTGACTTCGGATTGTAGTTTTGGAGACTTCACAACATTTCCAGTTGACTGGAACTTCTTAATTATTGCCCTGATGCTGGAAATGGGCATTTTCAATGCTTGTGCTATTTTTTTTATAGCCACTTCCCATTTTGTGAAGCTCAACAACCTTTTGTCGCACATCACAGCTGTATTCCTTGGTCTTACCCATTGCTATGAATGACTAAGGGAATTTGGTCTATGTGTTACCTCATATTTATACCCCTGTGAAACAGGAAGTCATGATTGAACATGTTCCTGTTCCTAGTCACCCAGGTGTACTAAAAAAATGTAAAATATCAATGGGAATATACTTCAAATATATTTTTCTCATATGAATTCATGGGGGTGCCAATAACTGTTGCACACAGATATTTAACAAAGATATATTTTTTGGATAAACCTGTGTTGTGTTTGCAATTGTTTGATATCCATGAGAGCAGAGTATTTTTGTGAATTTTTTTAAACAAAAGATCAAAAGGTTAAACAATAAAGACAATTTTTCACAACCTTCTTTGCTCATATTTACCAAGGGTGCCAATATTAGTGTAGGGCACTGTACTATGATGTGTTCATGACATTGTTTGTTTCTGTCTTATGATTCAGAGTTCAACAAATTGAGAAGAAAAAAAAAGATTTTGACCTGATATTAAATTGTACAAATCTAGTTGCAGTATATCATAATATAATGTAATATTACACCTTTTTGTTTTTTATTAAATTTTTTTGTTATTTATTTGGCTGATGCTTTTATCCAAAGTGACTCACAAGTAAGACAAAATTCAATTCATAGTGGCCTTACTCAAGGGTTTGTCTGGGAATCTTGGGATTTGGACTTATGGTAACATATGGAACGAAGTCCACCACTTGACGACCCCAGGTTTAGGAGTTCGCTCATGCACCAGATTAATATCTATCTTGAGTATCTTGCAACATATTTATTTGAAAATTCTTGTTTTTGCTATAAAAACGGCCAAGATTATGTTTTTTCTCGTATCAAGAATGCTAAATTCTTTTATAGTTGGTATAGTATAGTATAGACTTTTTATAGTTAAAAGTAATTTCTGCAGAGGTTATACCAATACAGGCTCATCTTTCATTGTTCCCTCTAAAGACACGCCCCCAAAACACACTGAGGTTAGAACACCTGAATGGTGGTGAAAGAGGCAGAGCTTTCTAAAATGACGGATATAGAGACACCTCCTGTGGTGATCCATATTATTCCTTTACAGAACCTGGTGAACCATGAGATCAGATTTTCTTTCTTGAGAAGATATTTTATTTAAGAGGCTAAATATTACAAAACGGTTCCTGATTTCACCTTTAATATCTCCTCATAACATTTTCACTCCAATTGATGATCTTTAGATTACAGAAAATGAAAACTTTTGCTCCAAAACGAGTCTTTCTCGTCTGACCGTGGCTTTTTGCCGAGTGTCCGTACCCTGCACTATAAACGGCTCGGTTCCCTCTGCACTGCTCCCCTCCAGGTGTTTGGAATCATTAAGTGACACTGAGTGGTGAACACTGGCGCTGAAAATAAGTGCTGTGCGTCACAGCTTGGGGCTTTTTTCACTTAAAAACAGTGCTGTGACTCGAACCCTAGTAGTGAGACGCATCGTCCTTCACTTTCTCAGCGACGTTTGGTTTATTTATTATCAACCCAGAGGACGTGTTCAACACAGCAGGTTTACATCGTGTCATTATTTTCTTTTATACGTGGAAAAGGACAGAGGAGTTTACACTTTGCAGTTTCTTGGTAACATGATGATGATGATGATGATGATGATGATGAGGATGGTGAAAGAACTGTTTATAGCTGCTATAATGTAAGTGAGAAAAGGAAGTAACTTAACTAACTGGATGTCCCACAACATTAAATATAACTATACATGGTTAAAACATATGATTTTCTGTTCTTTAATTAATAAAAAATTGTAATCGTTGACAAATTACTGTGGTATAAGAGGAATAAAACTCTTCAGGACATGCTGTTCTTGGAAAATAATCAACTTTGTAGTAGTAACATTAACTCTGATTAATCAAACCACCTAATTGTTGATTATTTTCTTATAGCAGCATGACACCGTTTTTTATTCCTTACTTATCCTGCATGTGATTTGACTAATTCTCAAACATGAGTAATTTAAGAGTAACATTCTAGGTTGTAAGATTCTAATTCTAGAATATGAGCAATTCTAAAATAACATTCTAGGTTCTAACGTTCTAATTCTAGAATATGAGCAATACTAGAGAAACATTCTAGGTTCTAACATTCTAATTCTAGAATATGAGCAATTCTAAAATAACATTCTAGGTCCTAACGTTCTAATTCTAGAATATGAGCAATTCTAAAATAACATTCTAGGTTCTAACGTTCTAATTCTAGAATATGAGCAATTCTAAAATAACATTCTAGGTCCTAACGTTCTAATTCTAGAATATGAGCAATTCTAAAATAACATTCTAGGTTCTAACATTCTAATTCTAGAATATGAGCAATACTAGAGAAACATTCTAGGTTCTAACATTCTAATTCTAGAATATGAGCAGTTTTAGAATAACATTTTAGCCTCTAACCTTCTAATTCTAGAATAATTTTAGGTTTTAACATTCTAATTCCAGAGTATAAGCAATTCTAGAATAACATTTTAGGCTCAACATTCTAATTCTACAACTAACTCCCTTTCTGAAATGTTTGTGTCTGTGTCTCCTCAGGCTTAATTACGACGCTGTCCGCATTTTCAGTACACAAGCATCTGTGGGTTCGCATTAGACGTATTGATGCGAGAGCCAGCACTCCTCTGCTGCATCTCCTCTCTCTCCCCTAACTTCATCTACTAGCGTCTAAATATAGTGGGGACGATTAGCAGGGGGATATGGGGCGAGAACACCGAATTCTCCTACCACTCTGCGACATATGCAGGTCTCTGTACACTCCCCCCTCCTCCTCTTTTTTAGGGAGCGTGGCTTGTTAAGATGGTGGATGCAGCAGATTTTTATGCGCACTGTTCCTCGTGTCACCTCTCGGAGAACTGGGCATGCGTGAAGGTGCGAGGCGTCTGTGCACTGCGCAGAACATTATTGGACTTTATTCATCACTGTAGGTGTTAATGTAGGTGTAGCTTTGCGTGGTGTTGAATTAACACCTACAGTGATGAATGAAGCCCTACAGTGTTCCACAGAGGACACTATGATAAGAATGTATTCATGCCCTTTTATGCTTTATTGCAGTGGCCCATCAGGACTCCATCAGGCCTCTCCGTCCTCCCTTTCAATTTTTTTCCCCCGACCGTTGCCGGAACCCCTCGGATTCCCACGACGATTTATCGACGTGGCAGTCAAAAAATTTCATTCCGCCGCTGGCAGGCTGGCCAATCCCACTGTTGATAGGCTATTACTGTAAAATTGGCTGCGCTACATTTCTTATGAGGGAGAGCTTGTGCTGCCAACAGCCTGTAAACTGAACCTGCACAATTAAATGCAGGCCAAAACCACACAACAACTATCTTCCTTCATTCTCCTCCTCCTTCTCTCTCTCTCTCTCTATCTCTCTCTCTCTCTCAGATCCTCACTCCTCCAGTTAGCTAAAACTAGAAAAGAGCAGTCTAATTTCCCAGTGGTCTCTGCGGACCATAGCGGCAATCCGAGCCTGAATCCCAAATGGCTCCCTGCTCCCTATACACGTGCACTACATAGGGTGTACAATAATGACTTCCACACTCTATTTAGTGGACTGTAGATCCAATTAGGAGCCATTTATAGCTGGTCACTCCTTATAGAGTCGTTTAGATGTTGAATTTTGTTCCACGTGTCAAAGTTGGCTGCAGATTTTACAGTAAATTAGTGGGAAGTTGAGTGAGGGAACGAACTGCTGTAGCGGGAAAGATAGGAACTTGTTTTGTGGATGCTCCACGACATTAAACGTAACTATAAACTCGTTATTATATAAACTATGTCAAATTGGTGCGGTATAAGAGTGATGAACCACTTCAGGACATGCTGTTATAGAAAACTATTAAACATTGATACTATTCATTAGTATTAATTAGTAATTAGTGTCTTTTAACCATATTTTGTGGTAGCATGTGGTAGCCTTCACCCTCCCCAGTTAGTAGCTGTCGTATGATAGGATGGGTGTAAATTGATGACCAGATTAGTTAGGAAAAAAGGGTGAAGGGGGTTTTGTGGGGGGGTTGTTGCACTTTTCACTGTAATTGCCAGTGAAAAGAGAAATGACGAGAAGAAATGTAAAGCCGATGAAGGAGTCAGAATAATATCTGTAGCAGTGGTGAGCAGATTATTATCGAGCGCAGACCACGGCTGCGTTCTAATCGATTGCGATTTAGGGAGAGGATACTTAGGAAGAACTCACACTGCTGGATTTTGTGCTAAAATAGCATGTAATCCAGGAGAGGAGAACAGGAAGGAGATGAGAAACCCAATCACTGAGAATGAAAGTGGTGTGCTTGGGACATAGCCGATAAGAAGGAGTTTCTGCTGTGGAACAAAACGCACATTGTGATATTGGGATATTAGATTTTTGTTCTGGGGGACACGGTGGCTTAGTGGTTAGCCCGTTTGCTTCGCACCTCCGGGGTTGGGGGTTCAAATCCCACCTTTGCCCTGTGTGTGTGTGGGGTTTGTGCATTTTTTCTCTCAGTGCTTCGGGGGTTTCCTCCGGGTACTCCGGTTTCCTCCTCCAGTCCAAAGACACGCGTTGTAGGCTGATTGGCATTCCCAAATTAGTGCGTGAATGTGTGTGCGATTGTGCACGGCGATGGGTCAGTACCCCGTCCAGGGTGTCTCCTGCCTTGTGCCCCGAGTTCCCTGGGATAGGCTCCAGGCTTCCTGCGACCCTGTGTAGGAAACGTGGTACAGAAAAATAGGTTCAACAGCCAGAAAAAGAAGAAAACTCCACTTCCTGTGCAGGTTCGTGGAAAAAGCGAAAGTATGACACACAGCCCTCCGATCACTTTCCTGCTTACTACACACAGTAACTTTAGAGAGAAAATAAAAATAGCCAGACATGAATAATATTTTATGTTAATAATTTTTATATTCCCTTAGTGTATTAATGCACGTAACCAGCTTGTCATTGCGTTATTAAATAATGTTAGTTGTCATGTTATCATGTTTGGTGGGCAAGTAGCCCCTTAAATTGGGAATAAACCTATGATTCGCTCAGCGCTGCGTTGGTTTCTCTGCCTCTCGTTCCATCAGCATAAATTTTCCCCTAATGGTCTCCCATAAGATTTACCTTTAAACCAACACAGAACAAAGTGTTGGTTGGGAAGAGTTGGATCTAAAAGACGGAAGGATGAGGAATGAAGTAGGAGTGAAAAGTGAAGATAATGATCATTAGTACTGATTGTTCTTTATAATGCAGTCATCATTTGTAATGTTTCATCACTGACACACAGAGTACAGCTTCTCAATGTGTTACTCATACATTATATACACAGTGGTGTGTGTGTGTGTGTGTGTGTGTGTGCATGTATAAGAGAGAGAAAGAGAGAAAGAGAGATCTGAAGCAGTGGAGGAGTGGGAAAGAAACGCTAAAGAGGATATGGGGGAGTAAAAAGGAAAAATGATAGGGATTATACTTCCTAATAAGAGAATAGAGATGATACTTGATGATAGAATGATAATAGCGATGATAGAAAAGAATAATAGAAAAGTGAGAGGGAAGATACTTTTACTTTCCAAGAACAGAAAAGAGGGAGGGATGATATTTTCAAAGATGAGAAAAAGAAAGATGATCGAAACTTTCTAAGAGAACACAAGAAAGATAGACGATGCTTTCACTTTCCAAGACGAGAAAAAAGTGACAGATGGTACTTTTGAAGAGGGGAAAAGAGAGCGGGATGATTCTTTCCAAGAAGAGAAAAAAGTGAGAGATGATAGTTTTGAAGAACAGAATAGAGATAGGGATGATTCTTTCTAACAAGAGAAAAGAGAAAGGGAGGATACTTTCTGAAATGAGAAAGGAGAGAGGGATGATTCTTCCCAAGAAGAGAAAAGAGAGAGGGAAGAAAATTTCAAGGAAGAGAAAAGAATGAGGGATGATACTTTCAAGGTTCTAAGAAAAGTAAAGAGAGAAGGATGATACTTCCATTTTCCAAGAAGAAAAAAAGAGATGAATGACTGAGTGAGAGGGCAGTGAAGGTGTAAAGATTTTGTTCACTCTATGGTAGTAAATGAACCCTGACAAAGTGAGAAAAAAAGTAAGTGTGTGTGTGTGTGTGTGTGTGATGCCAGGTGTTCCTATCCTCCTTGTTTATCCAGTGTTTTTTCCCTTTATCCACGGTGTGCATCTACACATCTTTGTGTGTATGTGGAGGTGTGTGTGTGTGTGTGTGTGTGTGTGTGTGTGTGTGTGTGTGTGTGTGTGTGTGTGTGTGTGTGTGTGTGTGTGTGTGTGTGTGTGTGTGTGTGTAACCCAGCACTATAACTCTTAGTAGGCATTTTTTCCGAGTGCTGCTCTCACTTGGATTAAGGACAAAGAGAAAAGCACTCCGTCACCCACGGCTAAAAAAGGAGGGGAACACTGCCAGCACTCTTGGAGGAGGAGGGAGGGGGGAGTTGGAGTGGAACGGAGCGAATGAGAAAAGGAGAGGGAAGGAGAGCAAGAAAGAGAGATGGAGAGCGAGAGAAGGAGAGATTGAGTGGATGAGATCAGAAAGAACTGATAGTGAGGATGAGGAAGATGTCGTGAGAGAGGAAGAATGTGAAAGGACGAATGTACACAGTGCGCTGCAGTCAGAATAATAAGCAGAAAAAATGCAATGCTGCGCCTTTCAGTGTGCGTGTGTGTGCGCGTGTGTGTGTGCGTGCGGGTGTGCGTGCATGTGCGCGTGCGTGCGTGCGTGTGCACGTGCCAAATAGAAGCCAGAGACCACACTAAAGTGATACAGAGATCAGTATCATATCTATAATAATTTATTCGCTAACTTTCATGATGATTCTCATTTTAAAGAGGCAGTAAGTAATTTTTTTATGAACAGCCTATAAATATACGTAGAACATGTGGTCGTTCTACATACGGCGACTTTACACTATACGATTTTGCTGCTGCGGATAAAACTTGTAAAAGAATTCTTGAGATCGGTGGTCTTAAGCTTGGATTATACTTGCTTTTAACTATGCCTAAACATATACAAAATGGCTGCCACATGTAGCCATGTGTGGTCTTTTAGAGCATTGCTTGTGCATGTTCTCAGAAATTAACACTAAACATCCATATTGGTGGTCTGATACCAAGGAAGGCACCACAGCGTCATGTGACACTGCGCAACTGACTAAACAAACTAGGGTTGTGTATCAAATTGCATACTTATGTACTATTCTGGACAGTTATTAAGTGCTAACACTAACCGGTTTAGCCATTATGGTTAGCATTTGAACTTTAGAAACCTCTTGTGGCCTTTATAGGTCTGTTTCGTATACCGGTCTTCAGGATCTTCTAGATTAGTAAATATTTTTGAAAGTAAGATCAGAGATATCGATTTGAGATGCAGATAATGACAACAATCACAACGACAGTTTTGAAGAGAAACAGAGCTCGTCAGTGTGTTTAGTATGAAATAGCTGAACGTTTCACATGTTTTTGCTCTGATGTGCCATCTAGTGGTCGCTTTTAGTCATCCAGATGTACATAAAATACGCAGGTGAGTACAGTAGTGTGCAGAAGTCTTGCAAAGAAATGCTGTAGAGAAAAGATGCCGTCAAAAATAATGAAATTACATGTTTGTACATTTTTCAAAAAATACTATAAAGAGCAGTAAACAGTAATGAAGCAAAGTCAATATTTGTAGTCTCAAAATAGTGGTCTCCGGTACAATTAGTGCAGTTTTATAAGGAAATGAGCTGGTAAGTTTTATTGAGCATCTTGCAGAACCAGCCACAGTTCTTCTGGACACTTTGACTTTTGCACTCGCTTCTTATTTTTGCAGCGAAACCCAGCAGCCTTCATTGTGTTTTTCCTCTGAAAAGTGTCTCTTACGTAATATGCTGCTTTCTTTAATGACATACAAACATTTTTCTGTAACATTTAATTTTGTGCTGGAAATCGAATGTTTGGAAATCTAAAATGTTTTACTGACTCGATAACGTAAAAGTGTCAGGGAAAGGAGAGGTGAGACGGATGCAGGTCCAGATAAGGCTTTTATTTGAGAGGCAGGCAGACGAATCCAAAACGTGAATCCAAATCGAGAACGGGAAACAGGCAGAGGTCAGGCGATCAGCAAACAACAGTGTCAAGGTTAATCCAAACACACGAACCAGGAAACGAAAACAAAATCAAAGGACCGGAGTAACGTGACACAGAACAGAAACGGCTCGGTATAGACTCGCGGGTAAACACTGAACAATACTTCGCGCTTGAATTAAGACAAACGAGGGTTTAAATGCTCAAACTAATTAAAGGGCAAACTGCAAACAGGTGCGAGTAATAAAGACACATGAGGGAAGCAACCAATGACCGGTCATGGGTGGAGACAGGACATGAACCAAAACAGAACACACGTGGCAAAGTCAACAAACGCATGACGACACGGAAGAGCGTGTCGTAGAAATCATAAAATCGGAATCCATAACAAAGTTTGTATATGATTTCTTTTTAGACATAACCTCATCAGGATTTGTTTGTGTTTATGAGATCCTGTTTTCTACACTGATTGATGACTTAAACAGAACATAGTCATTTTCTTTAATCGCAGGTCTACCGTAAGGGGATCTTCAGTGTATAATCTGGCATAAAGAACGCACGCATCTGTTAGTAGTAAACAATTTTAGAATTAAAGTGAAATCATTTAAATAACATTAAAGTAACGTAAAAGGCAATATGGCATGTACAGGAAGGACAGCAAATAATAAAGAGCTAGTTATGCGCTAAAGTAAAAAAATTATGCTTTAGCGGATCTGCTGAAAGTTTAATGGTAATTTTTCATACGTGAACAGAGAGAAGAGTAGCAATACATGATCTTAACGCATGAGTTGTACAATTAATAAATGTATTATGTTATTTACATCTAAGGCATTTGGCCGACGCTCTTATCCAGAGCGACTTACATTCATTTCATTTTGTACAACTGAGCAGTTGAGGGTTAAGGGCCTTGCTCAAGGGCCCAACAGCAGCAGCGGTGGGATTTGAACTCACGACCTTCCGATCAGTAGCCCAATGTCTTAACCACTGAGCTACCACTGCCCCTGCTGTACTATAATTATTATATTATATTATTTAAACTATACATTTCTGAAACTAGTGTCTTGGCCGTTGTGTGTCCTTAATACCGCGTGTGCTTTCCACCTTCACGTTTTTTTTTCGTGTTTACTGTTCTCTACGAGCCTGCAGATGTTCTAGCCAGCTGTCTTTTATTCGTGTGGTGCAAGTACTCTTAACCTGTAACAAAAGCAGTACATGCACAGTACGTTATGTCTGTTTGGTTTGTATGTTTACAGCCATAAAGCCCCGCAGGCGGTCGTATTCATGAAGTCGACCGGACGAACTCTTTTCACTGCACTTTTATTTGTTTTGCGTGTTTCAACAATACACAGTGCCACGAAAGCAGCTGAACAGAAACCCGGATATAAATTTAGAGGAGCTAAATCAGTAAAATATACAGGTGTATTCTGTTCACGCAGAGATTTAGGCTGGACGTGGTCGATAGAGAGTAGGCGAATAAACGACTCCTGTAGTATTTCTTTTTTTTTTTCTTCTTCTTTTCTTTTTTGGCTGTAAAGTAGATAGTAGATGATGCATCACCTCATGGAGCTCTAGCACTTATTCTCATGCTGCACCTGAACAAAGCGTCCAGACCGAGGTTAGTAAAATGTTACTAAGAGAAAAAGAGGTGAATTAGATGTTAATAAGAGGTGAATATGAATAAAAGGCTGATGAGAGATGAATAAGAGCTAAAGAGGGATAGCTGTGAATAAGAGGTTAATAAGAGCCAAGACCAAGAAGTGAACAAGCAATTAATAAGAGATGAATAAGAGGATAAGATAGTGAATAAGCAGTTAATAAGCAGTGAACAAGAAGTGAATAGGAGGTGAATAAGGGAAGATGTAAATGAGAAGTGAATAAAAGAATACCGGTTGAATATGAGATGAGAGGTTAATAAGGGGTGAATAGGAGGTGCAAGAGGTGGAAATGAGGTGGATTAGAGGTGAATAAGGGTGAAAATAAAAGGTTAATAAGAGCTGAACATGAGAATGAGAGCTGAATAAGAGGTAAATAACAGCGTAATATGAGGATAATACAACATGAGTAAGAGGTTAATAAGTAGTGGATGAGAGAAGATGTGAATAAGAGGTGACCAGGATGAAAGCTGTGAATGAGTGAAGAACAACAGGTCACTAAGAGGCTAATAAGAGGTGAATAAGTGATGAATGAGAGTGATGGAGAGTGAGTGATCAGCTTCTCATCTCACCTGTGCCTCGCTGTGCTCCCAGTTTTTTTTTTTTTTTAATCAATGAGAGAGCAAACACCTCATGCTCTCTCTCTCTCTCGCTCTCTCTCTCTCTCTCTCTCACACACACACACACAGATTGTACTCTGAATAATGGAATCTGTCTGTCTGTCTTTTAGATGGTATTTGATCTTTGATATATCATATTCTCTCTCTGTGAGTCACACACACGAACACACACACACACACACACACACACACAGAGCACTAGTCATTTATGTCTGTACATACATTATATTGCTGTAAGGAATTAAATCACACATGTGACAGGTACTTAATAGTGTGTGTGTGTGTGTGTGTGTGTGTGTGTGTGTGTGTGTGTTTGTGTGTGTGTTAAAGAGCTGCTGTGTTTGCTGCTTTCACTGATTTGAGAGGCTTCACTCCCCCGTCACTCACTGAGTACAGTTAATCTGGTAAAGTGCTGAGCCGGGAGAGAGCTCCGCTACTGCTACATCTCGGCTGACCACTCTGTTTGTGTGTGTGTGTGTGTGTGTGTGTGTGTGTGTGTGTGTGTGTGTGTGTGCGTGTGTGTGTGTGATGTGATCATTGCGTTAGTGGGATACAAGATTCACCAAGATGCTGGGTCGTCCATGTTTAATCGGTTCACCACTAGTGTACTGTGAGTATTGGATGTGTGTGTTTTTTTCCTTTCTATTAGGTTCAGTCACTAGTTAACTTTCACAATTTCCTATCTATCTATCTATCTATCTATCTATCTATCTATCTATCTATCTATCTATCTATCTATCTATCTATCTATCTAGCTAGCTAGCTAGCTATCTAGCTATCTATCTGCCTGTTTGTCTGTCTATCTATTATCTCTTTAACACTGAGTTCAGCACATGACGTTATAACACCATTCCCACTCACACTGTTAACAGTAAATAAACCACTTTGAAATGAGATTGTAGGTGCATTTACTTTAGATCAATCCACAGACAGATGCGTTAGTTGGGTAAATCTATAACCCTTCGCTTTTTTGAGACAGTAACCACATCATGAACTTTAAAGTTAGCTTTAAACGTTAGCTAACAAAAGACAAGCGTTCATGGAGGCAGCCATGTATCCCCCCCCCACCCCCACCCCCACCCCCACTTTGTAGCCTGAAGTAGAAAATGTTGTAATTCCAAGTTTAGCTGAAGACAGCATTATTCTGTCCTGTTATCTTATCGTGTAGCCTGTGTATGTTGAGCGCAGTTAGCCGTTAGCCGCTGTTGTGTGTGCCGCATTGCTCTCCTCAGCCACCGCGTCATCCTGAAGGACAGGAGTCTGTACTGAGTTTGCTCTATGTGCACAATGAGCAGATTTTTCTAGACGTCTACGACGTAGCATGCTAGCGTAGGAAAATAGTCTGCATTGATAAATTGGGGTTTAACAGTTAGTAAGATACGTGTCTCTGGTTTCACTGGGAGTCCGCACAGCGTCTCGTCAGCTGCCTGCCTCCGATCCTCTTTAATATCTACTGGTCCTCTTTCTAATTCAGTTTTAGCTGATCATTAACTGGCAAACACATAATTATGACCATTTTGTTCTTTTTTTTTTCTTCTGTTGACTTTTACGTGGGGCTGGGCGATATGACGATGTAATATCGATATTGTGACCCATTATGTGCTTTATATCATATACTTTGTTGTAATTTATAACAATTTGCTTTTCTGAAATATTGTGATATCTTTTTAAAAATGTTCAATTTAAAAATCCATTTAACTACAAACTGACTAGAAGCAGTCGATGTGATGGTAAAATGTTTACAGATTCAAATTTTCAGTGTTAAATATTTATTTCTCTTTCTCTGCATAAAAATACATGGCATTTTTGTAGACATTAAATAAAGTGTCACTGAACATTTAAAAAACTGAAACACGGCTGTATTGCTAGCAGTGATGAAACCCATAAACCAGGATACACTGATTTTATATTTCGGTATTATGATATGGTAATGTTTTTGTCTTTTATGCCATTTTTATGTTATAATCAGTGCAACATGCATACACAGCTAGTTATTAATGATAAACACCTTATGTTTTTTTTTAGTACAAACTTTGTTATAGATTTTTTTTTAATTTTATGACTACATTGTCAAGTCAGTACGAAAAACATTTTAGATTCCCAAAATCTAAAGTGTGAAAGTCAAAGTGTCCAGAAGAAACTGTGTCTGGTTCTGCAGGATGCTCAATAAAACTTACCAGCTCATTTCCTTATAAAACTGCACACACTGTACCGGAGACTACTATTTTTATTTTAATTTCGCAAATGACTTTTCACATGTGACTGGTTTGTATTTACTACCTACTGTATATGTTAAAATATGTTTATAAAAAAAAAAAAAACTATAAAGTGACGATTTTCATCACGCCCTGCACATGCCCCGATTTTTGTTAATGGTAGCTAGTTAGTTTATTGGTGCTGTGTTCATTAGCAATTGATTTAAACGTACAAACTAGCTAGCTAGCCGGGTTTGAAAAATATTGCTAGCTATTTATTGCTTACTTTAAGTCCAAAATATAACGCTAATAGCTGTTCGGGGGGAAAAAAAACAAAAAACTGTTCGGAACGCTACTGTTCATTACTGGATATGACAACACGGTCGTTTTGAGAAAGGTCGATAAACATACTTTAGCAAAAACTAAAACTAAAAACGTCAGTAAATATTACTGCATTCCATGATGAAACATTTTACTCAAACAACTGATATATCAAAGCTTGTAACTGAGAATAAATAATGAGCCAGTTTAATTTGTTTATATAAAAAAAAATTGAGATTGAAGGTTTACTTACATTTATTCAGATAATTGTGATTATGAGCTGATTTTCCTATTTTATATATGTTATATTTTTATTATTAGGCCTAGATGTACATCATATACGTGATACTGATCTGATACTGACATCCTCTTCGAACCTCTTCGACTCTCTGCTAGCTTCTGTTGCCAAGTTATGTAAATAATCAGAGGCGCACTGACGGTGTATTTTAAGACAAGTGCGTTTCACATAAGTGTGTATTGATGAACTTTAACAACTGTCCTTGGACTTCCATTATGTAAGTGAGTTTGGAGCAAACTGTTTCTGTTGCTTTCTCAGCGAAACTTGTCAAAAGACTTGTTCGTATTAATCTCACACACACACACACACACGCGCACACGCACACACGCGCACACGCACACACACATACGGTAGAGATGGCATGATACCATTTTTGTCTTTTTTGACACCGATACTGAAACCTTGAGTATCAACCGATATCAATGTATTTCTTTTTGAAAACCAATAAGCTTTCAAATTTTCCTGTATTACAAAATGCAGGGGAAAAAAATAATAAAAACATGGAACAATGCAAAGAAACATGATTTACACAAAATGCCAGCTTTCACACAAAAATCACTTACACTGCAAATATAACTAATATAATAATACACAAAGTATAATAATAATAATAATAATAATAATAATAATAATAATAATAATAACAATAAAGTCTCTTTATATGGAAACATTTCCAGTTCCAGAAAATAAATATTTTCCGTAATCCAGTTCCAGTCTTTCCCATTCGTTACAGGATCGGAGGATTAGTCTGTGCGTCCATCCAAGATTTTTGTTTGGGATATCTCAAGAACAAGTAGTTGAATGTTTGTAGGATTTATATATTATTAGCTCTGTGACCAGCAGATGAACTGAGATGAACTTAGAGTCAAGGTCGCAGCAATGTCAGATGTCTGAAATAGGTTTTCTTCACTAGCTTCCTTCTTGTTTTAAGGGTATTTTAGGGATACAAATTAGTAGCAAGAAGGACTAGACTTCATGCGCGGTGGTGGAGGCATCTGTTGTCGCTGAGTTCGGCTTGTTTCTCCGATATCCGAGCCGCCATTTTGTGCTAGTACCGGCCCGATATTGATCCTGGGTAGGGATCTGTGCGGTCTTTAGTACGTAGAGATTAGTTTGGAAAGCGCTGGAATGTGTCTGTGCCTCAGGCTGCAGGTTGTGGTGTTAATGTTGCAGCACAGCAGGATGGGGAACATGCGCTGGGTCACACTGCGTCGCTCTGTGAGGATGTACAGAGAACAAAATGGCTTTAGAGAGGTGGCGATTCCTGCAGAGTCTCTCTCTCTCTCTCTCTCTCTCTCTCTCTCTCTCTCTCTCTGGCACAGCTCTTCTTGTTCTCCTCACAGATGGCTGCAATACTGCTGCAGTTAGTACACACACACACACACACACACACACACACACACACACGCTCACAACCTGAACACACATCACGCACACACTCACTCAGGTTCTCAGGCGCTCTGATGTAATACATTCAGGTAATAACTGTAACAACACTACTATTACTAATAACCAACTCCAGGGTTCATGGTTCCATCCTGAGCTTGGGTTTCCTCCCATTTTCACATGTTTTTCACGGAGAACATGAATTTCACATGTTCTCTGTGTCCGTGTGGGTTACCTTCGGTTTCCTCCGACCTCACAACAGCATGCAGTAGGTGGATTTGGTACTCTAAATTACGCCTAGATAATGAGTGTGTGTGTGTGTGTGTGTGTGTGTGTGTGTGTGTGTGGTGCTCTGTGTTGAACTGCAGTCCCATCCAGGGTGTATTCCTGCCTCACTCCCAGGATTCCCAAACCCACCGTGTCCCTGACCAGGATAAAACACTTCCTGAGTATGAATGAATTAATAGTAATATTAGTAATTATATCTGCAAGCAGCATTTTAGGGGGCCAAGCACCCAGACATCCACAGACGCGCTACAACTGTTGCATAAGCAATCACAGGAAAGCAGAGCCATAACTATAGGCAAAGGGATTCAAGAATGATTTGTTGTTTCACACATTTGCCATTCCATTATGGGAGAACGGTTTTGAATATCAGAGTCCCTTTTATAATTTAAGACAGGTCTGAAGATAATGTGAGCCAAATTTAGTAAGATTGGGCAACATTTGGAGGAGGAGTAGCAAAACTGTCAGTTAGATGGAAGCATTTTTGGCATGTTATTGTAACTTTTGACCAGTAAGTGGTAATCACAAAATTTGTTGCGTGGCCTCAGGGCATGGTGCTGAAGACGCCTACCAAGATTTGTATCAGTCTTCAAGGTCGTTGCCGAGATACAGCCTCACTTCCTGTTTGGCGGCTTCGCTGTCAGATTCGTTGAGCTTTTATGGGCAAACTGTTTGGAGTATTCGAAATTCTGTTCATAACTTTTATGAGGCTTCCTCTGAAGATGATGTGTGCCAAATTTGGTGATGATTGGACAAACCTTGGAGGAGGAGGAGTGAAAAAACATTCGGTGCTTGGCCCCCTAACAATAATTTCTCGTGATTAAAATAAAAAGGAGGAGAAACAAAATAAACAACTGGATCTAAACAGGTTGTAAAGTCCAATCAGCTTTTTAGTTCCTTTTCATACTTCTTTGTACACACACACACACACACACACACACACACACACACACACACACACACACACACACACACACACACACATCTGCATCACTGCAGGTGATCAATATGACAAGTGTTTCCTTTAAGGATGACATCATGCACACACACACACACACACACACACACACACACACACACACACCTTTCTGTTTACTGAATGTGTATTGATTATGGTTTCTATTCTAGCCACAAAATTGAATGACTTAGCAGATGTGTGTGTGTGTGTGTGTGTGTGTGTGTGTGTGTGTGTGTGTGTGTGTGTTTTCCCTCTCTCTGTGTGTCTCTCTCTTTCTTTTAGCTTCTCTTATTCCAAATTGTCCTTATTAGTTTTCCTCTCTCCTCCCCTCTCTCTCACCACTTCTTTCCTCCTCTTTCAATTTCTCTTTATATACCATTTCCTTTCTCTTCTTCATTTTACTTTCTCTCTCTGTCTGTCCACCTGTTTCAGTCTCTCTCTCTCTCTCTCTCTCTCTCTCTCTCTCAGTTCTACATCCCTTTCCTTCTTTATCTTCTCATCTGTCTCTCTATCTCATTCTCTTTCTCATTCTCTTTTTCTCCACTTCTCTGTCTCTCCATCGCTCTCCTTTCTTTAGTCTCCTTTGTCTTTCATTCTTTCAATCTTTAATTTTCCCTTTCTCCTCTCTTTCTCTCCTCTCTCTCGCTCATTTCTGTCTCTCTGTCTCTCTGTCTCGCTCTGTCTCGCGTCATCACATCTTTATCTCTTTGTGTCTCTTCTTCTCTCCCTCTGTTTTTTTTTTATTTTTTAGTTTCACTACTGGTCTCTCTTCCTCGTCTTGCTCTCCCCCTCTTGTTATCTCTCCTGCTGTCTTCTCTTTTTTTAGTGTTTCTCTTTCAAGCTTTCTCTCATTTTCCTTTTCTCATCCCCCCATCTTTTGTCTCTCCATCTTTTTCTTTCTTTTTAGTTTTACTGTTGGTCTTTTTTTCTTGTCTCTTGTCCTTGCTCTCCTCCTCTCGTTATCTCTCCATCTCTCTCTCTCTTTCCTGTAGTGTCTTGCTTGCATCTCATTTTTATCTCCCTCTTTAAATCCTTTAGTCTTTCTCTCATTTTCCCTCCATTCTCTCTCTCTCTTCTCTTTTTTTCTCGTCTCTTTCTTCTATATCACTTTCTTTCCTGTGTATCCTCTTACCTCCACCTCTCTTGTCTATTTAATTTAGCTCTCTCTCTCTCTCTCTCTCTCTCTCTCTCTCTCTCTCTCTCTCTCTCTCTCTCTCTCTCTCTTGCACACAAAACCAGTCTTTTTTTGCATTCCTTTCCCATGTGGATGTTTGTCCTATCAGATGCATGTGTGTATTTCTCCGTCACATCCTTTCTCTTTGTTTCTTTCCTCCCCCCCTCCCCTCCTCCCCTCCTCCATCTCAGATCCACCTTTGGTTCTTGTGTCATTATGGTGCAATGGAGAGAGAGAGGGAGAGAGAGGAAAAAGGGGGAGAGCTGGAGGCGATGCATTAGTGTGCAGCTCCTCTCCCTCTCCCCCTCTCTCTCTCTCTCTCTCTCTCTCTCTCTCTCTCGCCCATCCCCTCTCGATGTCTGCTTCACACGGTGCTTTAGCAGATTACATTAGCACTCGAGTACTGTACGCATTTCCCCCCTCTGTAAAGCTCACACACTCGTTCTGTGCACGAAGCCTTGGCCTTGACTTGTGTGTGTGATTTAGGACGAACTCGTTCCGTGGATTTCATCTATCGATTCGTAATTAAACACTCTGTTTTTCATCCAAATGATTCTATTGATTCCTTTTGTGCTGATTCAGTGCGGCGATCTGCAAAGCACCCCTAATACCAATTACCTCTAAGTTTGTGTGTCCTTAGATTAGATGTGTGTGTGTGTGTGTGTGTGTGCACGTAAAAGCATGTGGGCAGTTGTGTGTATTGGCTGTGTTTGACTGAATGTTTGACTGCGTGGGTGTTCGATGATTTAGTGTGAGTAAAATAAGATGTGATGCGGAGGTAGAGGGAGCTCCGCTCTTCCTCGTCCTCTTTACCATGAATGGTGCGGCTTTGATGCAGTTGCGTAAGCGGGATTTCATTCACGGCAGGTTCGAGACGTTCCACGAGGAGTCTTATGTGGTGGATGGAGTTTGGACGTTTACATTCATGTTTATTTATTATTTACTTAATAATTATTTACATTTATTTACCAGAGTCGTTCAGTTGACAAGAAACACGTGAACAATTATGGCTGAAAGGATAATGACACACTTTTAATCAGTATTAATTTTGTATTGTATTCAATTAAATTTTATTTGTATAGTGCTTTTAACAATGGTCACAAAACAGCTTTACAGAAATATAGAAATTCCAGATATCAGGTTTAAAATCAAGTCAGGACTCAAAAGGGAACCCATCCTCATCTGGGTGACACTGAATAGTGCAATTATAAATCATTTCCCTTCTGTAACTGTATAGTACAGGGTGTCCCATAAGTCTCCATGCAAAGGAGAAATTAACACTTTTTTAGCAAAATGTCTTCCATACTTGGTTAATATTATGTATATTTTTCAGATAACCTTTATGAATGTCTTAAAGCCCACAGAAGACCACAGAAGAACGTATTGAAATCATTCTCATGGCTGGAATGGGAGGCTGTCGCAAGATTGTGATGGACTTTAAAAGGAAACATGGCAAACACATCACACACACACACACACACACACACACACACACACACACACACACACACACACACAAACATCATTGTTAACAAACTTATTAAGAAATTCAAAAAGACTGGAAGTGTTGCGCACCTGAGAAGTGGACATCCACCAACATCCACTGACGAAGGCACAACCAACACGGTGCTGGAAAGTCCCCTGTGTATGGAGACTTTTGGAACACCCTGTATATGTACATATGTGCATATGCAGTTAGTTAATGGTTAGCACGTTTGCCTCACACCTCTGGGGTTGGGGGTTCGAATCCTGTCTCCGCCCTGTGTGTGCGGAGTTTGCCTGTTCTCCCCGTGCTTCGTGGGTTTCTTCCGGGTACTCCGGTTTCCTCACCCAGTCCAAAGACACGCGTTGTAGGATGATTTGGCATTTCCAAATTGTCCGTAGTGTGTGAATGTGTGCCATGGGTTGGCACCGTGTCCATGGTGTCCCCTGCCTTGTGCCCCGAGTTCCCTGGGATAGGCTCTAGACTCCCGCGACCCTGTGTAGGATAAGCAGTATGGAAAATGGATGGATGGAGGGAATATACTTCCAGTGAATAGTAAATTTACACACATACTGTCTTTTGACTTTGTACTTATAAACATGAACAAAAAAGTAGCTTTTGTTTATGCTCATATATTCAAGAGCATAAACAAAAGATATGTTTAAAAAAAAGGGAAACATTTGTATTTTGTTGCAAAGCAAAAAAGTTTTGGCAATTGCCTCTTTGAGATGTCTATGCTAAGAAATAATTCATTTTGTCCAGCATTGTGGTTAAACTTTGACTCGTTCCTCTTCAGTTCCCCAAAGTTACAAGGATTCCACTGATGGACACACAATTTCAACATTCTCCATAAGTCAGGAGATGCAAGGCCTTCGTGAGTTATTTTAGCTGCATGTTTTGGATCGTCTTCTGTCCAGATTCAGTTTCTTGGTTGATGAACTATAAATTCTTCTCCAATACATCCTGCTCTGTTCATGTTTCCTTCGATGACGTGTAACACCCCAGTACACAGACCTTATCATTATTCTGAAAGTGTGCTGTAATAATCTTGCACGGCACACCTAACTGAGGACAATTATTTGTGGTTCAGTGAACTTTCCACCTGCATATTATCTAACCAATTGTACTGACAGGAATGTGTAAGGTCTTTCCTATGGATTTGTAGCTTTTTAAGTTTGAAAGTTGCTTAATAATGTTCCTGAGAACTTTAGGAAGCTCCTTCACCCTCACCATAGTTGCTACTTGTTGTATGAAATCTTCTTAACCAGTGGCAGCGTCTGACACCAGGTGCAATTGGATGAGAACATTAATTCAGAGCATTTATATCTAGAAGTTATATATAAAAGCTAAAGTCTATTTTAAGCATCTCTGGGGAGCACAAATCAGATATTTACAGCATTTGGCAGACACCCTTATCCCGAGCGACTTACATTTATCTCATTTATACATCTGAGCAATTGAGGGTTAAGGGCCTTGCTCAGGGGTCCAACAGTGGCAGCGCTGGGATTTGAACTCATGACCTTCCAATCAGTAACCCAACATCTTAACTACTGAGCTACCACTGCCCAGTAGCGAACAGAGTTGCTATCGGAGATTTCCTCCTCAGGATTTCCGTCCATGTTTCATTCATTCATATCATTTTTTTGAATAGCCTGTTTTACTCAAAAATACAAGAAGTTACTTTAACTCTAACCACTAGTGCTAATCCTAACCCTAAACCCTAAACCCTAAACTCTCACATTAACTCTAACCCTAAACACCAATCCTAACCCTAAACCCTAACCCCTCACCCTAAGTTACAGTTGGGGTGGGTGAAAGACAAAAATATATCACAATACTTGAAGACATGATATTATCTACAATGCATGATATGTGTCACAATATATAGAGTTTCTAATAAACTGCTGCCAAAATAGTAGTGTTGTACTTAAAAATATGTGGTGTTCATTGATACTTTTATGTAATGGCAATAAGAACAAATACTTTTAAATATTCCATACAAAACTTTAACATCTAATCATGCAAATCCAAATGAGGCTGAGTTAACAGTTATCAAAATACAGACAATATCTGTGATATCTCAGAAAATGGTCAGAATCGTCATAACGCTTTCCCTTTCACGTCGTCCTTAAAGATCACTTCAGAAATGCAATCAGTGTGTCATAACAGGCACACCAACACACTGGGACGTTACCTAGTGTCCTGACACACTTGTCTGCTTAATGACAATGGTATAAATAGCATCCAATGAAGCGTTAACAAGTGAAGAGTATGTCACAGATTCACTGATTGCTATCTGGAAATAAGAACTCAAACCCGATGCTAAAATGTCCCTCACTTTTGCTTTTTATGATGTTTTGCAATGGCTAGTCTTTAGGACGAAGGATTTAGTACTTTCCATAGTAACATGACAAGCTTCAACAATATTAAATGTAACTGTATAAGGATATATATTCATTCGTTGGAAAATTGCTGTGGTGTAAGAGGAATAAAACACTTGGAGACTTGCTGTTATTGGTAAATAATCAAAGTCCTTGTCAGACTTGTCTTGAATTGCTTCCACAGCACGGATCGGAGACCAGCCTGCTCCGAGATGCCTCCACCAGGTGCTGTGTCGCAGTTTGAGCTGAGTCGGCATGCGTCGCAGGAAGTGACCTCGGAGCAGGTGTTGCAGCGCCTCGCAGACGCTCTACAAATAGCCCCCTGTGTCCTACATTCCATTAGCACACTTACACAAGTGGGTTTTTTGGACTCGGCCGGCGCAGGACTCTGTTATTTGTCAGCGTAAGAAGGGATGCCGTGACCCTCTTCCCATCTGTTCTCACTGGCCTGGTGTGCCACTGCTGCCACGTGAATGCTGATCAGCGTCACAGTCGCTCTGAGGTCATTGCTACTTATCTGGTTCTGGTGAATTCCCAGTTTGGTATTTGAGATGAGTCTAAACGATGAGGTCATTGGCGTCAGTGTAATATGACAAACACTACAGTATCTTCTGTTTTGTAAACTATTGCTACAACTTTATTCAGTTAAAATGAGGCAGTTTTAACATTAAAGGTGCAGTCAGTGATTTTTAAATCAGAATATTTTCTAATATTTGGTGAGGTCCTACAAGTACACAGCTATAAGTGATTTCTCAGACTGTATCATTTTTAGAGCAAGTAGTATGTGCAACAAGAAACGAAACAACACGTAGTGCACTATTAATAATGGATGATGTAGTAGAACTAGTGCAAAGTGAGGCATGATTAACATTAAAGGTGCGGTCAGTTATTTGTAAATCGGAACACTTTGTAATATTTGCTGCAGTTCTACAACTACACAACTATCAGCTGCGTCTCAGACTGCATACTTTTAATTTAAGTAGTGCGTGTAATGAGACACTAAATGGCATGTAGTGCACTGTTAATCATGGATGATGTACTAAAACTTGCATGAACAGTGAGGTATAATAAATGTCAAAGGTGCAGTCATTTTAAAATCAGCATATTCTTGGCGAGGTTCTCACATTCTGACAGCTTTAATAAAATATCTGCTCACAGGAGAAACTCATACATCTGGGGTACCTCAATAGGGAGAAAAAGAAAGAATGATGGACCACCATCATTCAAATAACCAGGACAAGGAGTTGTGTCTACTTTCCTATCGGTCATAATAAAAAGCTTCACCTTTTGCACTAGCTTTCAGGGTTCAAACCTAGGCAGTGCTTTGTGGGCGTGGCTTTGGAGAGAACACTGTGTTTGTGTTTTAAGAACTGTGGAATGTAGTGCATTATTAATAAGGGATGATGTGGCAGAGCTGGAGAAAAACATAGGCATAATTACCTTTAAAGGTGCTGTCAGTGATTGTTATCACTGTAATCACAGTATTATTGTAATATTTGGCAAGGTTTTCCTCACATTCTAAAAGTTTTAATAAAATGTCTGCTCAGGAGAAGAAAAACAAACGAAAGACTGATGTGGACCATAAACATCCAGCCAATCAAAACAAGGAGGCGTGTCTACTTCCATATCAATCATGTTGAGAGCGCCACCTTTTGCACTATTGTATATAATTTTTATTTTCAAAACAGCTAGCAACTTCCACCAAAATCTGACTTTTTTTAAATTTATTTTTTATTTTTTTAAGTTTTACCAGTTTCCCAAATTGCATACTTTTAGTGCAGTCCGTGCATTCGGTGAGCAGAAGGGGTGGAGCCATACACAAGATGCGAACTCGGAACAAAACCTTATTGGTGGATAATATTGGGTGTAAAACGTAGTTACCCCGTGTACCCCAAGTACTGCAAAGCATTAGTGTTCAGTTTAAGATGTTGTGACTTTACAAGCGTTCCAGTACTAGCTAGTCAAGAAGCAAAGTGTGCATGGTGTTTGAATTGGGACTGAGCCATATACTTTTGAGGTACTAGTTAAACGTATATTTGATGAATGTGTGAATTCTTGAAGTTATCCAAGTTTTGCTAGAAATAACGATCCAAACACATAATGTGGGGATACTGTGTAATGCTTTCACTGATGCTGTGCTAGTCAATTGGTGCAGTGCATTTAGTAGATTATGCCAGGGGTGGAGAATCTCTGCTGTGTGGTGTGTGGTGTGTGGTGTTGAATACAAAGAGAGCTCTGGTGTAGTGGAGAAACAGCAGAGTAAGAAAGAAGGCAGGTTTTAGCTTCCTCATGTCAGTCCTCAGGAACACACACTACACTTTATGACAGTGAGCAGTCAACATTTATCATGCTCACTCCAACACACTAAATATCTTCATCAACACTGACTTCTGTCCAGGTCCTGAGTGGTCTGTCTGTCTGTCTGTCTGTCTGTCTCTGTCTCTCTCTCTCTCTCTCTCTCTCTCTCTCTCTCTGTAAAAACACTGCAGTTGGAGTGGTGCAGTAAATTCTTCTTTAACACCGAGCATGAGCTTATCAAGAAGCCTGCAGCTGGACGATATGGCATGGACATTGTGATAAATTACGTCACAAAGCACTTTTTTTTTTAGAACATTGCAGGAACATTCCAAAGACAATGTTCCCTCAACATTATGATAACATTGTGAAGCAAACTATTATTACAGCAGTTGTTTTTAGAAAGTTGGAGGAACATTCCAAAGATCACATTCAGTCAATGTTCTAATAACGTTGAGAAACAAACAGTTATTACAGCCGTTGTTTTTAGAATACTACAGGACAATTCCAAAGATAACATTCCCTCAGTGTTATAATAACGTTGTGAAGCAAACCATTATAACAGATGTTTCTCGAGCATTGCAGGAATGTTCCAAAATAACCTCAAGTTCCCTCAATGTTCCATTATTACAGCAGATGTTTGTTCCAAACATAATGTTTCCTCATAGTTCTTATAACGTTGTGAAGCAAACCATTATTACTTCAGACGTGTTTAGAATACTGCACGAATGCTCCAAATATTACTATCCTTAGTCATAGCTACAGATTTGTAGCTGAATGGATGGCAATTAAACTTTTTTTTTTTTTTTAGAAAATGTATTTTACATTTTAGAGTTTCTAAAAAAAATTGCACACTTTTTTTTGAATGGGACTTTTGATTGCACTTTCGTAGCAAAACTCAGCAACTAACCAATTTGCTAGATTACATTAAGTTAGCTAGCTGCTGGCTTTAAGGCACATCACATGCACTCATTCTGTACTAACAGCCATAGGGTTGGGGGTTCGATTTCCCACCTCCGTGCGGAGTTTGCATGTTCTCCCTGTTCTTTGGGGTTTCCTTAGGATACTCCGGTTTCCTCCCCCAGTCCAAAGACGTGTTGTATTTCGATATTGTCCATAGTCTGTGAATGGGTGTGTGAGTGTGTGTGCGATTGTGCCCTGCGATGGGTTGGCACCCCGTCCAGGGTGTCCCCCGCCTTGTGCCCCGAGTTCCCTGAGATAGGCTCCAGGCTCCCCGTGACCCTGTGTAGGATAAGCGGTACGGAAAATGGATGGATGGATGCATGGATGTTCCTGAAGCTTCTCAGCAAAGTGATGCATCGACTTGTTTTGCAGACGCTCACAACATTAAATGTAACCGTAAAAGGTTAAAAATCAGAACATTTTGTAAAATATGTAACTGGTGTCCAGTTCCTGTCATATAAGCTGAATAAAGCACTCTGGGCTGTGCCGTTATAAGAACATAATCAACACTGGGCAGGAGTCATGTGTATAACTGCATGTCCTGTCCTGCTCCTCTGTGTAGATTCTCTCTCTCTCTCTCTCTCTCTCTCTCTCTCTCTCTCTCTCTCTCTCTCTCTCTCTCTCTCTCTCTCTCTCTCTCTCTCTCTCTCTGTGACACTGTGACAGTGATGAGTCATTAATAATAATATGTTTAACAATCCCAAGGTCACAGTAGAGGAGGTGCAGACATCCAGATGTCTGCATAAACACATCACAAACACACGGAGGGAACAGAACAGTTAGCCGACTGATGAGTGACGAGGTCCTTTCATTCAGCCTAGTAAATGGTAATTATCTGATTTCATGCGCTTGCTGTCTTCCTCGTATTAGCATAAATACTTCACAAAGCTTGTAGTTAGTCATCTCTGCTGATGTACCACAATGCTGAATTTGTACTAAAACAGTTGCTAATTTCTAATCTTTAATATCGAATTGTGTTATATTTTCATTCTTTCATAAGCTACATAGACTCCAATTACCCCAAAACACACATCATTTTTTAAATAACTTTTTAACTAACTATATCTACACCAAACAAAAACACAGAAATTTCCAGCCAACACTTTCAAAAATTTGATGTATTGCTAAGAATGAGACCATTTTTCCCCTGTCATAAAAACACTAAGCGACTTAATCAAGGTCGAGTTTGGACTGTAATTGTGTTCTCCGTTTGTCTCTTGCTTCTCCTCACTGTTTACTGAAAAAAAAAAAAACATACATTAAAAATCCTGCAGTTAACATGTGTACATCAACTAGCATTATTGCGTTCAGCTAATGTTACTGCAGCTAGCAAGTTGATTTGGTTAGAAATGTTACCAGTAACTTACTTTTTTACAAACATCCAAATGCCTGCATAAACACTCAGATTTACAATACATCATAGCATGTTTTCATATAAACAGTCTTCTCGTAGCTATGTCAAATGTTAGCATGTAATTTGCATTGCATACGTCTCAACAAGAACTTCAAGTGAGAGCTAAACATAATGGACGATTAAATCCATGAGCAAATCTAAAGCTTCCTCCTCAGCTGTTCTGAGTATATGTCGTATACGAGTATGAGTATATAAGATAAGATAAGATGTACCTTTATTGATAGATGATATGATATATTGATATAGGAGAATGACATAGTATACGACATTCTGCCACCACATTATCAGGACGTCACTGTTTCCAATTGTTGTGAATTTGACAACTGGAGATACCAAAACCTTCCCAAAGTACCAAGGCCCACACCCACATCTCTGTGTTCTCGTAGCCAGTGGTGGACAGTAACGAAGTACATGTAACTTCATCACTGTAATCATATATCTCTACTTTATTAAAGTATTTTCATTTTTGCAGACTTACTTTTTCTCCACTACATTCTGGACTGGTTAAAATATCTGAAAATGGTACGCTTTCAAAAATGCAGCGAAGCAAATCATAGTGCAGCCCAATTTTAATTGGCCGAGAAAGCTAGCTGTAAGCTGTCCGTATTGTACAGTCATAGCTTCAAAATCCAGATGTCCTTGGTCAGATGTCCTTGGTGTTTAAAATACTAGAACAGTAGAACGAGTCCTTTATTTCCAACAAATTTGAGGAAATGGTCTCTGCTTATGGGGGGCACGGTGGCTTAGTGGTTAGCACGTTTGCCACGCACCTCCGGGGTTGGGGACTCGAATCCTGCCTCCGCCCTGCGTGTGTGGAGCCTTGCGATTGTGCCCTGCGATGGGTTGGTACCCCATCCATGGTGTCCCCCACCTTGTGCCCCGAGTTCCCTGGGATAGGCTCCAGGCTTCCCTGTGATCCTGTATAGGATAAGCAGTATGGAAAATGGATGGATGGGTTTCTGCTTATGTTTAATAAATATGAAGATTTGCCAATTTTTCTAAACTCCTAAACTCTTGTTTTGGTCTGCAGTCTCTCGGAGAGGTCTCTAGAAACTGCTCATCGAAGTAATATAACTGAAATAACTCAGTACTTTTACTTTCATACTTAAGTACAGTCAAAAACAGGTACTTTTGTACTCGTACTCAAGTAGAAACGTAAATAGAAGACGTCTATTTTAACTCGAGTATCATGTTACCAAACGTAACACTCAACTCAAGTACTTTGTCCACCGCCAGTCTTAGCAAGTTACTTTTAAAAGCAAGACTTTTATCAGGTTTTTCCCAACATAAGAATCTTCCATCCGAGTTTGAACTTGATGCTAGAAATTATTTCAGACTGATTGTTTTATGTGCACACCTTTTTTTTTTTTTAAATTAAAAATATGGCTTGAGAACGAATGCAAAAATTTTGTTCTGAGTGGGAATTTTTTCCCTGCCCGAACTCCCGGGTTGTATATTTGTCCACTTCCGTGTGCGTGTGTTCACTCGACAAGGCATGTTTACTCATCAGGTCATCATTCATCAGTAAAAAATTATGAGGGTTGTGACAGAAAAGCTGGAGTGGTGGAGGAGGAGTGTGGTGAAGCTGAAACGGAGAGGACGTGTAAGAGAGGCGGCATGAAAGGGAACCGAATGGAAACTAGGCCACTGTGATACTCTGATTGAAGAGAAAATAGAAAGGAGTGAAGGGGGAAAAAAACGATTTCAGTAGGAAATCATAGTCAATTAATGTTGATATATTATTATGTAAGGAATAAAACACTTGGGGGGTGTGCGGTTATAGGAAAATAATCGACGATGGGGTGGTGTGATGAAGCGGACTTAAGTAAAGTTAACAGCCTGAAGTTGATTATTTTACTGTAACAGCATGAATGTGTTTTATTCCTTGTATATAACAGCAATGTGGCTTGCTTTTCTCCCATAGACAGCTCTCTGATCTTCATGTAGGCTTATCCTTTTTAATAACAAATGCAGTCTTCACAGGTGAAACTGAAGGCTAATTCCAAAAGCAGATGTTCAGAGCTATTTATTGTTGAAACAGTCAATCTAACAGGACACACCTGGGTAACAAGTAACACCATATAAATACCAGGAAATAAAAGCTGAAATTCTAAATACTCTTCTCATATTCATCTTTTGATCTCAAACCCAAATGTCTTCCGTCTACAGCAACAACAAATGAATTGGCCTTGCCGTTCCAATAGTTTCTTAAAGGACTGTACTTTTTTTTATCCATTTATAGTTTCATTTAATGTTGTGGAAACAATTTAGTTTCTCCTGTTCTCACATATCTTCTAGCAGCTATGAACAGGGTTTTTTTTTTTCTTCTCTCTCTTGAAGACAAAAAAGACGCAGTTTGTCTCGTTAGAATGCGTAACAAAATGCGCAGGAAGCGTGAATATGTTCTTCTGTCTGAAAACGTAGCTATTACAAAGCGCTGACGCTGGAGACTCCTTACAGAAAACTTCCCCAAATCAACGATTATATTTTTTTTCTTTGATAAATCACAATCACGTTTTTAAAATCCGTAGATTTTATTTGGAGCTTCTGCTGTACAAGTCTCTGTGAATGGGCTGTTCCTATAGAAACGTTTCGAACGAGCGTATTCGTATAAACCTGTGATTTGTAGCTGCACTACTGTCAGAGCTGCCGTTAGAGAAAACCAATCACCTTCTGACCAATCAGATTTGAGGATTCAACAGTGCTGTTGAATAAAGACAATTAATATGGTATCATGTTATAGTGTTTTTGCTCCGTCTTCAGTTCTGCGCCATCCATTTCCTTTTCGGTTGTTGTTTACTCGTTCTGCATCACAGCCTCTGCCACTGCACCCAAATCTACCCTCCTGTTTTCAGTCCGCGTCATATGGACATGCCTAAACACCCTGTCCAAATGATTTATAGAACCGTTTACCGAGCCGCAGCCTGAGCGTTCATTTTAATTACAGCGGGGGATCTAGTATCTATCGCGAGAGGATCTGTCCCTCAAGATTGCGTTGGTATTGGTGGGATTTGCAGACAGAAGAGTACTGTGTGTGTGTGTGTAAGTGTGTGTGTGTGTGTACTCCATCCTGCTGCAGTCGTGTTTGGAGGGAATGTTTAAACTTGCTGCAGTGAGTCTCATAGCAATGCGGGCTGTGCTTTTATACCGAGACGAGGCTGCAGAGAAACACGGGTGTTCACGCTAACACTTTCTCCTCCTCTTCCACTGCTAAATGCACCACTTTGTATTTGTACGATTTGACAAAATAATATCCGTGTCCAGTCACGCACGGCTATCTTTACGAGGTCTGCTGTCTGATTGTGTACGCCATTTGAAGTTGCTCTGTAGACACGTCCTGTGGTCCGGCTTGGGTTTGTTTCGAACAACGAATGCAGGCAATGAAGCAGAAATAGCAAAGCCGAAAGCGATTAGAGGAGAGTAGGGTCCAAGCACAGAGCTGAGCAGCTGAGGGTTAAGAGCAACTCGTACTTAATCTCCCAGGAGTCCGAATGAAATTTATGTGATGCTGCACATCCACATCGTATTAAGTCTAATCGCATTTCAAAACAAAGCTTGCATGCGGGTTTGATCAATAAAATATGATCTACTGGTATCGCTAGGTACCTTTTTAAGATGTTCTATAGTTTTGTAAAGCTTTACTACAGCTCTACTATGTTGCTTAATTACAATTGTCTTGAGAATCATTGATGTGGTGAATTTTTCTGTAAGGAGAGTGTTATATAACATTTATGGAAGGAGTCTCCAGTGTCAGCGCCTTGTAAAGGTCAGTAAGTCTTCAGGATGTTTCCAAACTGTCGCTCTTTAACTTTAAGGTGAGTGAACAACTGTTGCTGCTATAATGTAAATAATAATAACAGGGACTCATCTGTCGTGTGGACGTTCCACAAATTTAAATGTAGCTATAAATGGATAAAAGGTATGATGGTGTCATTCTTTAACTAGTTGCTGTGGTCTGAGAGGAATGAGACACTTCAGGACGTGCTGTTATTGGAAAAGAATCAGCTTTCACAGCGATAACAGTAACTCCTCGTCATCACACCACCCTGTCGTTGATTATTTTCTCATAACAGTATGACCCATAGTGTTTATTCCACTTGCATTTGGTGTACACGATGAGATGAGTGTGTTGTTGATGTCAGTACCTGGCTAAGATTTAGAAGTTGCTGATACACGGCAGCAAAAAAAATAAAATAAATAAAAATAATCCCAAATCTACACCCAAGCAGACTCGCACAGAACATGGCAAAGGTGGCTGATGCTTATGATTAATGCGTCAGGGCTGGTGATTGTCGACTCGCACTCTGCTGGAGTGATTGTGCTGACTTGGCTGTCAGGTGCTCACAGACACGAGTCAGCAAGCTGTCAGTAGCGGTGATTCTTTCGTTGTAGAAGAAAGCGATGTCCATCATCGCTGCACTGTTATAAAGATTTCTAAACATACTTTTATTCATAATATTCATGATATATCAAAAGGATCATTTTTTCATTTTAAGCACCCTGTGAGACATGTGAGGCAAATTTCCTCCACCTTTAACTCAACCGGCCATTCCCTTTATCCTGGTTACAGAGCCTGTCCCGGGAACACTAGACGTGAGGTGAAAGTACACCCTGGACGGCATGTCGGTCCACTTCAGGGCACTGACCCCACCCCTGTTTTCCCCCATTTTCTCCTTAATTTGTTCCTGGCCAATTCCCAGCTCTCCCCTATCATACAGCAGGTACTAACCAGGGAGGGTGAAGGCAAACACGTGCTTCCTCTGAGACACATGAAGCCAGCCAACCATATCTTTTCGAACACATTCGGAGGAAAGCTCTATCCACCCTCTTCCACATACAGTACTGTGCAAAAGTTTTAGGCACCATATTTATTCTTAGTACAAACTTTGTTATAGATTGTTTATTTTATCACTTCTACATGATCAAGTCAGAACAAAAAACATTTTAGATTCCCAAACATTAGTTTTCTAGCACAAAATTAAATGCTACAGAAAAATGTTTGTATGTCATTAAAGAAAGCAGCATATTACGTAAGAGACACTTTTCAGACAAAAAACACAATGAAGGCTGCTGGGTTTCGCTGCAAAAATAAGAAGCGAGTGCGAAAGTCAAAGTGTCCAGAAGAACTGTGTCTGGTTCTGCAAGATGCTCAATAAAACTTAACAACTCATTTCCTTATAAAACTGCACTAATTGTGTCGGAGACTATTATTTTTATTTTAATTTTTTAAAATTTTTGTCACACCAAATATTGACTGTGTTTCATTTACTACTGTTTACTGCTCTTTACGGTATTTTATTTTATTTTTTAATGTAGAAACATTTAATCTCATTATTTTGAAGGCATCTTTGCTCTACAGCATTTCTTTGCATGCGCCTAAAACTTTTGCACAGTACTGTACATGACCTCACAGATATATTCAGGAAGAAGTTTGCACAGACACATGGAGTTCAGTGTAAAAGCTTCTTAGTTTAATGATACAGAACGCATTGTATATATACACGCAAGAAATATTGATAAAGAATGATAAATGTCAGTTGAAACAGGTCACTGATAAAATCAAAACATCTATTACGTAGGTTCGAGTGATATGAGAACTAAAGGCGTCTGTTCTATCAGATAATAATAACAAGAGCCGAGAGAGAATGAGAAGGAGATCGAAAGGGAGCGGCACATAGGAATGCGAAAAACAACTTTATCGAAGGCCACGCTTCCTGTCATGCAGAAGCGATGGCATCGTGACCTTCAGAATTGAGACACAGAGACCATGCCTTATCACTCACGTGTTGCCTGAGAGCTCAAAGCCTCTGTTCGTGCTGGGGGCGGAGCTAATTTCAGGGCTGGAAAGACATTCACACAACCCTTGAACACGTGATAGAATATGTTCATTTACCTTCAACTTTTTTGAAATGATACGATTGTTACAGATCTGAATGAACTTTTCGAAATTACAAACCGCACCTTTAACTGGGACGCACATGGATGCAGGATTTAGAAAAGTAGGAAAATTCACATGAAGAACATAATATATGATTATATAACATCAAAAATAAGGTTTTTAAGGTATTTCCTGGGGAGACTGGTGCCAAACTATTGTAGTAAGGGACGTCAGGGACTCACATGCACTACCTTTTAAAGCGTGGCCTTGCAGCAAGGATCGTCTGTTCGGCAGAGAGGCTCGGCGGTAAAATAAGAAATGTTGCAATGAACGCAGGTAACTGCCTGCTGGTGTTTGTTGTTTCCAATAATTGAAATTATTGGAAAAAAATTACATGAATGCAGTAAGAATACATCTGTTGCAGGTACATCAGGACTCCTCCCACTGAAACTTCCCGGGCCGTGCCCCGTTTCGTGCTCTGTCATTGGCTGTAGGACAACGCTGCAGTTAAATCCAGTCGAAACACATTTCACATTACGCGATTTGGGATCGCAGACAGGTCCAGATATTTAACATTCATACATTGCGTTCGTCGCGCACGGGAGCGAGCTCTGATTTGCCTATGATTTCTGGCTTTTAAGACGTTTGAAAACAATGAACTGACTCAATATGCACACCAGGTACAGAAGGTTTAGAGCAGGGTGTTAAACTTGGGCCATATCAGCATTTTTGTGAGCCCTTGAAGGGCCATAAACTAAAGTCATTAATTTTTAACATAGTCTATTATTATGTATTCTATCTATCGATTAACACCAACAGCCGGCCCTGAAATTAGAGCGGGACGGTTCTAGGAAAACGAAGAGCTAACACAAATGAGTATAACATTTGAAACTAATATGCTTCAGTATTATTTTTTGTAACCTCTCGCAGGATTGAGATTGACACCTTAGACATTTAACCAGGCCAAGAACCACGGTGTGAGGACAATCTGTCCGCGTATAACCCGAACCCGAACTACCTTCCTGAAGGTAGTGTTTCACCTGCAGCAGACCGGATCATCAGAAAACTCCAAAAATTCATTATGAAAGCTGGTCAACTCCATCTGAATCAGCTTTACCTTCTACTTTTGTGTGGCAGTGGTAGCTTAGTGGTTAAGCTGTTGGACTATTGATCAGAAGGTCATGAGTTCAAACCCCAGCACTGCTAAGCTGTCACTGTGGGCCCTTGAGCAAGGTCCTTAATCCTCAACTGCTCAGTTGTATAAATGACATAAAATGTAAGTCGCCCTGGATAAGGGCGTCTGCCAAATGTTTTGATAGCAAAGTTTTCCACCAATCAGTGGCTTCAAATGACATACCAAATGGTTTTAATATACCAAAGGTCTTAGTGAACACTACACAACCTACAAGTGCGCTATTCCTAGTGCTGGCTGTGTGCTGAGATTGTGTATGAAATCGTCACCTATTTCTGCTGCGACTGGTCAGTAGTAATGCGTAATGAAGGGGCCGCTTTCACTTTGCTACTTCCTGTTCATTTAAACCTACATTCTCTCAGATGCTTTGCAGTGAGGATACAGTATCCGAACATGTAACGGTATACGTTTTGGAAATACAACCATGGGATTTAATAAATGTAGGGAGGAAACCTAAAGTAGATGAAAATGCAGGACGGATTTAAAGATGGAGGCTGGGAGGAATTGTCAGTTGTATCGTCATTGAATCTAGTATTTCCACTTATATGATTGCAATAAACCAAATATAAGATTATGAAACCTATTTCTAGACTTAAAAAATAAACAAACAACTAATTTCAATCTTGAAATACTGTAGTCGTGTTCTATTGGTTGCTAATTTTAAGCATTTATTTCTGGAAAGAAGCAAAATGATCTGCTGATAGAATAAGAAAATTTGAAATGAGTAAAAATGTCTAGAATTGGGTTTATTAATCTCATTTTTGGTTTACTAGGGAATACTAGATAAATTGGTAACACTGTACAATAACAGTACGTGAATAATCATGCACTAATACCTGAAATAATACTTACTTAAATATTACTTGCTAATGATGAGAACTAATGATGAGTCAAGGCATGTACTAATCACAAGCTAATAAAGAGCTAACCTTAACTACGACGTGAGCCTTATGAATTCACGCGTGAATAAAGACCATCTTAAGTAAATGTTATTACACGATTGTTAGTTAATGTATTAATTAACACGTAGGGGTAAACTAAATCAAAACTGATGCGTCTCATTTGTTCACAGACTGTAGCGCTAGTCAAAAGTGCTGACGTGACGTGACGTTCCCCTATGAGCCAAAATATAACTCTTATTTTCAGCCATGAACTAATCACTAACAGTTAAGCATTAAAGGGTAACTGCTGTCATTCAGGCTTGTTAGTCGCTTATCCAGACTCCTTATCCAGGAATTTCATATAACTGGATCTTTTCGACTTTTAGTTGAACGCCCCTGAACTAGGCTATGACAAACCTGAATGTTGAAAGAAACATGAAGAAATCATTTTCCAGTCATGGTGTCATTGAACTTGCACAGCTGTCACCATCTCCAGGAAAATTATTAACACCGAACCACGATGAAAACACGACTCTAAAAAATATGGAATGCTAAACATTCAAATTCGTTATTTCTCACGTTACTACCAGATGGTCCTACAAATGCATGTCTCTGTTATTAATATTCACAATTTACTTTTGTTAAGATGCCTAGATGTGTAAATTTCATGTTTTGGCTTTTCGTATCTGGAGCTCGGGCTTATCTGGAGCAGGCCGCGTGTGTGGTGCGAAAGTGACGTCGGGCGCCTCGTCAGAGTTTTGAGGCCGAGATGAGATGGGCCCGTCAAAAATCAGTCCATGCTAATCGGGTTGGGGAATTGGTTTATTCTCCCAGGACGCCTCGAGTCCTTCATTTTCACTGCTGCTCATCCCGTCACGAGGGGATTGACCTGACTGCTGCTATTTGAGAAACGTCCTTAAAGATGGGACTTTTTAGGTGCTTCTGTCAAACGCTTAAGTGTTTGGTTAATCGTTTATATGTGTGTGTGTGTGTGTGTGTGTGTGTGTGTGTGTGTGTTGTTTGTCCTGCACTAAGAAAACCTCATGACATAATGGATGACCTAGGGGAAAACTGGAAAAATGTGAAATCCTGCATTAAAGAAATTGCTGTTGGGGCTCTTGGGTGTGTGTGTGTGTGTGTGTGTGTGTGTGTGTGTAATTGGATGCTGGGACAGTCAGAGACAATCAGATTGTATTGATTTCATGTGATAGGAGGAGATAAAAGACAGGGACATGCTCACATTGGCTGATCGATGCACATCTCTGCATTAGAGCCTGACGCGACATCTCCGATTTCAGAACAGTGGCACCGCACCGCATCACATTCCTCTGTAACGCAGTGCGAGATCACTTCACAACCTCGGGCTCCGTTTATCTCTCTCACCTCTCATCTGTCTTTCTCCTGTCATAACCGTTTCAAACAACTTAAACTCGAAACCATTTTCTCCCCCTTTTCATCATGAACCCTTCTGAAAACGTGAATCTCTCGGCTCCGCCTTCTTTTTTCACCTCCTCTTCTCTTTGCCTTTTTCTCAGGGGTGTTTTCCTTGTCTCTGTGCAGTGGCATTTTACGGCTGATGTCACACACGTACACGTGTGCACACACTCACTGTCTCTGTCTCTGTCTCTCTCTCTCTCTCGCTCTCCCTCTCTCTCTTTTACTGATTGTGGTATCTGGCGCTCTCTGTTGGCGGAATGATGCTACTTTTCTATTTTCCATTTCCTCTGCAGTGGACGTGTATCGGTATCTCTCTCCATTACTCTCCACCAATGCTCGACTTTTATACATTTTTTACTATTCTCAAACCAGCATCTGTGATTTATAAGCAAATTTGAATTTAAATGCACTCACAAACAGTCTTCCTTTAGGTCCAATTATGCACACTGGAGGGATTTCACTCAAATTTATAAAGGTCCAATTACATAAAATTCATATAAAGTTTGAGATACTACAGCATCCACCTTTTAGCTGTACTTGTTGGCCATTTTATTTAATGCAGCTGCCATTTTAGGTCATTTTGTACTGACTGTAACTAATCTGGTACAATGCCGAGTTCTTCATGCTTATGACGTCGTATACTAATCAACTGATTGACCTGACCGTGTTCTTCCCTCTGTCTTTCTGAATCTTTAGTACGTGGCGTTCGGCTCACTCTTCTTCATCCTCATCTCCATCTCGACGTTCTGCCTGGAGACGCACGAGGCGTTCAACACCATCTACAACCGCACAGAGAACGTGACGGTGGGCAACGTGACGCGTGAGGAAGTGGTGTTCGAGGTGGTGACGGACAGCTGGCTGACATATGTCGAAGGTGTCTGCGTGATATGGTTCACCATCGAGGTGTTCACACGTGTCATCTTCTGCCCCGACAAGGCCGAGTTCTTCAAGAGCTCGCTCAACATCATTGACTTCGTGGCCATCCTGCCCTTCTACCTGGAGGTGGCGCTCAGTGGCCTCTCGTCCAAGGCCGCCAAGGACGTGCTGGGCTTCCTGCGCGTCGTCCGCTTTGTCCGGATCTTGAGGATCTTCAAGCTCACGCGTCATTTCGTCGGGCTCCGCGTGCTGGGCCACACTCTGCGCGCCAGCACCAACGAGTTCCTGCTCCTAATCATCTTCCTGGCTCTCGGGGTGCTCATCTTCGCCACCATGATTTACTACGCCGAGAGGATCGGCGCTGACCCCGGTGACCCTACGGCCAGCGCCCACACCTCATTCAAGAACATCCCTATCGGCTTCTGGTGGGCTGTGGTCACCATGACTACGCTGGGCTACGGTGACATGTACCCTGAGACGTGGTCGGGCATGTTGGTTGGCGCTCTGTGTGCCTTGGCTGGCGTGCTCACCATCGCTATGCCTGTGCCCGTCATTGTCAACAACTTCGGCATGTACTACTCGCTGGCCATGGCCAAGCAGAAGCTGCCCAAGAAGAAGAATAAACACATCCCACGAGCCCCGCAGCCCGGCTCGCCCAATTACTGCAAGCCCGATGCTCTCGCCATGGCCACCGCCTCGCCGCACAGGATCATGGGTAATGTGCTGGGCGGCAGCATAGCAGGGGACTGCCCCCTGGCGCAGGAAGAGATCATCGAGATCAACAGAGCAGGTATGTGTACGTGTGTGTGTGTGTGTGTGTGTGTGTGTGTGTGTGTGTGTGTGTGTTCTCATAAGGTCCCATTGTGTCAGATACACCACATCCATCTCAGTACTACAGAACTGAGACCAGTGGCCATTAGTCACTAATGGCACAGGAGTACGTACTGGACTTTTCCCATCACACGCTCACTCTCTTTAACACACACACACACACACACACTCTCACACTCCCTCAGACACATGCTGAGGATTTATTTAGCAGGCAGATTGGCCTGTCATGGCCATGCTTGAAAGAGGACAGGAATGTAAATAAACGTATAGATGATTATGAATCGTGGATCTAGAGGACTTCTGAATGGAAAACAGACTCCAGACATTTCTCTCCAGACAGCATACACACTTATAACGTCCAGCTCGGAGCTTTTTTTTACTACTCATCTGGTGGTTAAGCTGTGTGTGTGTGTGTGTGTGTGTGTGTGTGTGTGTGTGTGTGTGTGCGCGCACGTGTGTGCAGTGTGTGGGTGCTCATCATGATCATTTGAGGAATTTGATTCAATTTCGATAGAAATTTCGAAAGGATGCATGCATGATATGTAAGGAATAAAACACTTGGTGGTGTGTTGATCTAGGAAAATAAGCAACAACACGGTAGGAGGGGCGGTGTGATGAACTGGAGTTACTGTTACCACTCTGGAGTTGATTATTTTCCTGTAACAGCACGTCCCAAGGTGTTTGGTTTGTCTTATACTACAGCAAATTTCCAGGGCTAACATTTGTTTATACAAATGATTGTGTAGAGTCACATTTAATGTTGTGAAACATTCGCGAAACAAGTTAGGTCCTGTTATTGGATAGCAGCTATAAACAGTCGTTGCCTCACCAGCCTTGAAGAGGAGGAGCTAGCAATTTTTCAAAATTGCTGCAGATTTTCCGCAGATTTTGGCCAAGGGGCTGTCATGTGATGTCATCACAACGCGCGTTCAGCCAAAGCCTTCTTTGATTCATGTGTCAAACGTGAGTACAGCTAAAAGGTCTCATTTACTAACAAATATCACTGCGAAAGACCGTGCAAAACAGTTTCGTGCAATTGTGATTTCGCCAATTGAAGTAGTTTTCCGCAAAAAAGCACAAAAAGCTCTGCTAAATCCTGTATGGACTGGTAATGTTACTGAAAACCCACAAAGCGTAAATAAATGTTAAATAAACCTTTCCTTGCAGAAAAAAACTTCACCATATCGACAATTCCACGTTTTAAAATTTCATTAAATTATGTCATGAGAGAGAGCAGTTCATTTCTGCGAGCACTGAGCACTGATACTTCATGTATGTATGCTTCCTTTCATCGGGCAATGCTCTGTGTGCTCAAGTCGACCATGATCATGCTCTCTATTAAGGATACTGTTTAAGCCCCAACCTAATATGTTCAACATGTTCAAAACTCAGCATTAGGAGTTCACTGCTAGCAGCAGCCAACAAAAACAGAGCACAAACGTCCCTGTGATCTCCCTGACTGATCAATACTAAGTAGGTTACAGATTTTGGTATCAGTGTCGTTATTGAAGAATACCAAAAAACATACGTGAAAACACTTCGTCAATGCACCAATTAATAAGTGCTTAATTGGGCAGAGTTTTTGGCTTTTCACTGATGCAACCAGGCTATATAAAGCGGAAAAAGAGTGTGAGTGTGTGTCTGACATGGGATCTCCTCACTGGAAAGGTGCATTTTCATGCTGACTTTATATAAAGTTCTGCTTGTTAAGTTTACTTTGCCACCCTGGTGCTGTCCATGCTGCTGCTTCTCTGACCTGTCACAGAGCCTCTCTCTCTCTCTCTCTCTCTCTCTCTCTCTCTCTCAGCCTACACATTGCAGCTGGTTTTATTCCTGGAATTTCATCATTTGTTGGAAAGTTTACTTATTGTACATTAAATGGAAGTTTGTGTGTGAGGGTGTGAAGTTTTACAGCATTATAATTGCTAATTTTTTTTTTTTCATTAAGACATTTTAAGACACATTTTTTATTCATTAATTTTCTCTGGCATGTCCTAGAACACCTTATGCTGCCTTCCTAGGCACCCTCGTCTTCCTAGGCACCCTCGTCTTCCTAGGCACCCTCGTCTTCCTAGGCACCCTCGTCTTCCTAGGCACCCTCGTCGCAGGTTTATATCGATGCGCTCGCTCTAATACGTTATCGTTAGACACAACTTACACAGGGACTTCTAGGGCGAGCTCTCCACATAAAATTTAAAAAAAAAAAAAACGTGTAATTGTTGATATGGTGAAGTTCTCGATAAGGAGAAGTTTATTTAACATATATGGAAGGAGTCTCCAGTGTCAGCGCGTTGTAACAGCCAGGCTCAAAGCTGTAACTTTAAGAGAGAGAAACAAAGACAGACTGGTGAGAGAACGACTGTTTATAGCTGCAATAGCGTAAGTGAGAACAGGAACTAACCTGTTTCATGGCATTCATATAACATTAAATGTAACTATAAATGGATAAAAAGTACATCATTGTTTAATAAGTGAAAAAATGTAAACGTTGGCTAACTGTTGCTGTATAAGTGGAACAAAACCCTTCAGGACGTGTTTTCGTACCAAAATAATCAACTTTGTGGTGGTAACAGTAACCCCGCCTCATCACACCACCCCGGCATTGATTATTTTCCTATAACCGCACACCCCGATTCGTTTTATTTCTTACGTTTCGTATTTTTAGAAATATTTCTTCATTCACTTGAATGTTTAGTTGTAGTGTTTTCATGCCTTGAGAACGAATTGATATTTTTGTTAGCTGGTTCTATTTCCGAAGATATTAACAAACTAATCATTTAAATCATCATGACTCGGACCAGAATGAAGCAGATGCTGAAAACGAACGAACAAACGCTGTCACACATCACCGCACCAAAGAACTCTGTATGCTCCCATGTTAACGAACTGTACTGTACTTTGGCACGTGAGCTTCATATCTGTCCGCCTGCATGAAGTTAAAACCCACCCAGGAATCCCAGTGCTGATACACACCTCTGTATTGAACTGTAAAACGCATCCTTATTATCCCAGCCTTAATGCCCAGTGTGTGTGTGTGTGTGTGTGTGAGATATTTATGTTTGACATGCATGTATGCAACCTGCTTCATTATTTTCCCCTACCCTTCTCCCTCCCTCCCTCTTTCTTCTCTTCCCCCGCCTCCATCTCTCCGTGTCGTCCCCGTGGGATATTTCTGTAAATTGTCGAGCTATGAGATTAAGTTTGACAGCTGTCTCGGAGGCTGTAAGTACACGTTCCTCTGCAGCTTCTCTCTCTGGGTGTCGTGTGAGTTTATGTGATTTTAAAAAGAAAAAGAAGAAAAACTATTTTTTTTGGGTTTTTTTTACACACAGGATACAATTAGATGCATGATGGAGACAAGTATGCTGGTGTGTCGTTGTGAGATCTACATTGTTGTTCCTCTGCAGTTATTAAACCATGTGACTCTGATATTCCTCTGGAACATCACATTCCCTTTCTCTCTCTCTCTCTCTCACACACACACACACACACACACACACACACACACACACACACACACACACACACAAATACTCTTCTTATTTACATAGCTAGGTTTTCTGCTCCTTTTCATTTTTGTCCATATTACTACTACTAAACCGTCCTTAATAAATATGCAAATTGTAAAGTACAAAGTGTGAATTAATACAACAGAAGGACAGATATTAAATTTGCGGAAACCTGTTTCCGTCATTTTAATGCAAAGTAAAATGTCTATGACATTAAAAATTCGCAGAATGTTTCTCCGTGTTTGCTAGATTAGTTTTGACTTTGAAACAATGTAACGTTTTTGTTGTTGTTTGTTTGTTTGTTTGTTTGTTTTGCCAAAATAGTGCATATATATGACTGATTTATGATATATGAAACAATGTGTGTTAAAGTACATCTTTTTCTTCCTAAACTTTTGACTATTTTATCTCCGTGTATCATGTCTTCTCTGACTCTGAATCATGACATCTTTGCCTTCGATAGACTCGAAGCAGAACGGGGACGCGGCTAACGCAGCCCTGGCTAATGAGGACTGCCCCACAATAGACCAGGTGCTGGGGCCGGACGACAGGAGTCCGGCAACGGGGACCGGGCGCTACCCGCACGACCGCGCCTGCTTCCTCCTCAGCGCCGGCGAGTTCCGCACCACCGACAGCAATGTCAGGAAAGGTACGCGCAACACATATACACTTGACCCCTTACAGCACGTGCTATAGACTGCAATGCAGGTAAGGTAACTTGCATGGCTAACGGTGCACAACACACACACACACACACACACACACACACACGCACACACACACACACGCACGCACATTTACCACAGAAGAATTTCATAAAGCACAGATAGTTTAATCATACTATATGATAAATATACACATACTATACAGTGTCTTGCAGAAGTTTTCACCCCCTTACACATTATTTTTTTGGTATTTCAACCTGGAAATGGATTTAATTGTGATTTTTACCATTTTATTTACACAATATGTCTAATGTTTTTTGTTTTGACACAACGGTTCATTAAAAAAATTTTTAAAGCAGACCTGTTGGTTGCATAAACATTCACCCCACAGGTTCAGTACTTGGTAATGCCATAGATACCTCCTTGGTCTTCTTGATGCTGCAATATTTACATTTTTATTTCTAAATAATTTTACTAACCAGAATGATTTTTTTTCTTCCACATCAGTATTATGGGCTGTTTTATGATGTATAATTAAAATCTGTAAAAAAAATAAATAAAATAAATAAATAATAACATTTAAAATTTTAATTATAAAATTTGTAGTCCATTTGTAACACTATGTGCAAAAGTTTAAGGGGGGTGATTACTTATGCAAGACTATTATTGTATTATTGTACACACCTTGCAATATAAATATCAGTATAACATTAAACACACAGTCTGGCCCTGACCTTCTGTCTTCACTTCCACAGTCATTTCACTTCCTCTCCAATCATCCACTTATTAGCATAACCCCGCCCTGGTGCATAAATCAACTCACACATTAGCATAACTCCACCCACACATACACGTACCTGTTCATCAGATCTCATTTTAAATATGAGGTTGTACTCTCATGCGTAAGAAACGTAGCGCTATAATGCGGTCTGTGTTGATTGATTGATTGGTTATTAATTTAATGTAAATTTCTTCCGATCGAATGGAACAGATTGAACAGCGTTAGTGTCTGTAGTGTGTTTAAAGCCGACATGGAATCAGTAATGAATAAAACACACACTGAGCTGAACATCAGGAGTCTGTTCTCATTCTTTACACATTACACACCTTCATCACATCAGTATGCTCTTACACAAACTCTTCACTGCTATCTGTCTATCTATCTATCTGTCTGTCTGTCCATCTGCCTACCTGTCTGTCTGTCTGCCTATCTGTGTATTTGGATATCTGTCTACCTATCCGTCTATCTATCTGTCTTCCTATTTAGCTGTTTGTCTGTCTGTCTGTGCTGTGTCTCTTTGTTTGTCTGTCTATCTATCTATCTGTCTGTCTGTCTGAATATCTGTCTGTCTGTCTATCTGTGTATCTGGATATCTGTCTACCTATCCGTCTATCTATCTGTCTTCCTATTTAGCTGTTTGTCTGTCTGTCTGTGCTGTGTCTCTTTGTTTGTCTGTCTATCTATCTGTCTGTCTGTCTGAATATCTGTCTGTCTGTCTGTCTGTCTGTCCATCTATCTTTGTATCTGAATATCTGTCTACCTAACTATCTGTCTAGCTGTCTGCCTGTCTGTCTGTCCTTATGTCTGTCTGTCTGTCTTTCTGTGTATCTGAATGTCTAACAATCTATCCATCCATCTATGTGTCTATTTGTTTGTTTGTCTGTGTATCTGTATGTCTATCTGTCTGTCCATCATTCTGCTTGTCCAGCTGTCTATCTGTCTATTTTTCTGTCTCTCTGTCTCATGCTGGATTTTCTTGTCATTCATTAATTCATTCTTTTATTCTCTCTCTCTCTCTCTCTCTCTCTCTCTCTCTCTCTCTCTCTCTCTCTCTCTCTCTCTCTCCACTGTTCCTCCCTCAAATGTTCTCTGCCTGACTATTTTTTCCATCTGTACTCATTCCCTTCATCTTTCCTTCCACACCTCCATCGTGTCCTCCACTTTCTCCCTCTTCAAACCGTGCCTCTCTTCGTATCACCAATCTCTCCATTTTGGTCTGCATGCCCCGTCACTGCCCTCTCACCGACCCCTTGACCTCACTCACCCTGAATGACCTTTTCCACACAACCCCCCCGCTCCTATACCTTTCTGTGTTAAAAAAAATAAAATAAATAAATACCCAAACCAATAGAAGTTGCAGCTACCGGCTCTGCCTCCCCCCTGGGAGAGGAATGGTTCAAGCCGGAGGGGCCTCTGCTACAGCAGGACCTTAATGCAAACTCCGCCTCCACCTGGATCAAACCATAGAGGCACAGAGGTAACAGTCCAAACGTGCTGTGCAGAAAAATGAAATATTTAAAAGAAAAAAAAATGTCATCAACGTCATTAAGCACATTAAAATATATGTGCATAAGAGGGTTTCTGCATTCTATATTGTAAACACACACACAAACACACACACATAAACACACACACACACACACACACACATAAACACACACACACACACACACACACACACACACACTCCTGCCACATGCAGTCTTATGTAGGAACTTTGAGGCACACACAAAAAGCTCATCTGAAGGTCATGTTTTTGCATTTTACACACACACACACACACACACACACACACACACACACACACACACACACACACACACATTGATTCCATAATGTTTGCATGACTAAAAATTCTTGTTATTGTGATTGTGTCATTGTGCAAAATGTTTCAATGTGAAAAGAGTTATAATGATGTTTCCACATTTTCAGGGTGTTATAACCTGAGTGTACGGGTGAGGGCTAAAGTGTGTGTGTGTGTGTGTGTGTGTGTGTGTGTGTGTCTGTCCATCATGTGCATCCATTACATTATGACTACCTATCTTTCTTTCCACACCTCCTCCATCTCTTTCACACTTATATTGCTCTCCAACATTCTCTCCCTCTCCCTCCCTCCCTCTCTCTCTCTCTCTCTCTCTCTCTCTCTCTCTCTCTCTCTCTCTCTCTCTCTCTCTCTCAGCCACATTCCAATCACACCAACAAATGCACAGTGTTCACACTTCAGTAGGCTTGGGCCGGGTCCCCGGTGTTAACGCTATCTGAAAGTGACCTTTAGCTGTGTAAATCTCACCATGTGATTAATGTTATACATTAAAAAATAATGTTAAATACACAGGGTTGGGAGGGTTACAAAAATGTAATCCGTTACATTTACAAATTACTTCATAAAAAATTTAATCAGTAACGTAATCCAAGTATCACAATATGAAAGTAATGTAATCTGGTTCCTTTTGGATCACTTCAAGGTCACATATGTAAATAAAGTCAAGAGAAAAGCAATATGATCTAAAATACTTTTATTTAGAGCTTATTTTGGAGCTTAAACTATTTTAGAGTCACAACTGGCAAGAGAGAACCAGAACTATACTCATGCAGCTGTCTATATTGTGTTATGTCAAACGTAGGGCTCCAGACAAACAAATCTATTAAGGAGCCATTGGCTACTATAAGAAAAACAACAACAACAACAACAAAAAAAAAAACAGGTGCCAAATGATTTTTTTAAGTGCCACGTGATTTTAAAACACTTACTTTCAGTCATCCTGTCATGTGTGTGTACGTCTGGACTCCTTTTCATCCAGGTTCACTTAAAGTGGGAACTGAACGTCTTTTCCAACTTGAGAACTATATACAGTCATCAAAGCGTTGTTCTTTCCACAGAATCTGAGTCAGTGCCACTGGCCATCATTATGTCAGCATCACTTGGCCATTGAGTGGAGTTTGGCCTCCTCTGTGTTGCAGAAAGCCAGCGTTTGACACATGGTTCAGGATCAAACTGTTCAAGTGATGGGCCTCTGTGCTGATCCTGATCAAGTCTTCCAAGGCTGAACTGCGTACTTATGATTTTATCCTGTCTTGAGAAGAAAAGCCACGTTCGCACTGAGCAGCCAAAATTGGTAGCACAAGCAACAACTAGATGCATTCGGCTCACATGCACGAGACACTGCTCGCGCTAACGGTGTTTTTGTGGAGCTCTCTACGATTACATAGTCACGAGCTTTTTTATGCTTTTGACTATCGCCCTGTTTTCTCATGGGTCTCTTTCTTGAAATGGTTCGTTCCGGTAATGAAATCCGTTTCCCCGCTATTTCTCTGCCCGCTTTGGAACAAAAGTCACAAAACATTTTCTGTGTGCGACGATCACACCTGAGCCATGCAAACTCTTGAATCCAAGAATCTTAAAATGCCTCTCTGCGCTTTTACTTGGGCGTTCATTGACTGGCACGGAAAGATGATCCTCTGTGTCTCCGTGGTTTTGTTTCTCTCTCTCTCTCATGCTGGCACGACTGGAGCCTGCTTTTTTATTAGCAGGTGTGCCATCAGCATCGGTGCTCGACAGAGATGAGGATTGTTTGAAAAAGTCTGGTATTTTTTCGTTTAGACATGTCTTTCTGAGGCGGAAATCTGATTCCCGCTTTCCCCGAGCGTATTTTGGCGCTCTGGACGAATTGGAACTGGACCTCATTTTATTACGTCAAAACGACAAATTATGCGAGAGGCTCCTCCTCACAGAACGCAATTGGAAAGACAGTACATGCAAAATTTGGCGATCTCAGCAAAAATATCGTTCGCAAATTGATATTTTTAGGTGCAGTCTGGAGCCCTGCAAAAGTAATCCTGATAGTATTCCCATTTTTTTACAAAATGTACCTGATTACTTTGCTTTTTGACGGATTACAGTTACCATTTTTTTGTATCCTGATTGCGTAACGCCGTTACATGTAATCCGTTACTCCCCAAGCCTGTAAGTACGTCAATACTTCATTTTTAAACATCATCCCAAAACAATATCATGGAAAAAATGAGGAATAAAACACTTGGGGGCATGTTGTTATGGGAAAATAATCAACGTCAGAGTGTTGGGATGCAAAGATGTGAAGCTCCGAAGTGTTTTATTCGTCTCGAACGACACCGATTCGCCAACGTTTACAAGTTTTATTTATTAATGAACAACATTGTACTTTTTATCCGTTTATAGTTCCGTTTAACGTCGTGGACCGTCCGTGAAACAAGCATTCTCACTTACGTTATAGCAGCTATAAACAGTTGTTCCTTCACCAGCCTCTCTTTTTTTTGTCTCTTCCGAATAAAAAAAAAAGCAGCTTGTAACATGTAGCATAAACTCTTCCGTCCTGAAGACTTTCCCATGATGGAAAACATACTGTTACAAAGCGCTGACACTGGAGACTCCTTCCACAGATGTTAAATAATCATCGAAAACTTCACCATATCAAACGTATTTAGTTTTAAAATCACGTGGAGCGTTGTTACTATAGAAACGATAACGTATTAGAGCGACCCAAGTCTACTTCACATTAATCCCTCACATCTCACCCGTCTGATTGGAAGTGTGTGTGTGTGTGTGTGTGTGTGTGTGTGTGTGTGTGTGTGTGTGTGTGTGTGTGTGTGTGTGTGTGTGTTTGAGGGTTTATTCTATACTCTAAGCTATGTTAATGTATGTATCCACCAGGCTATGCAGTGTGTGTGTGTGTGTGTGTGTGTGTGTGTGTGTGTGTTTGGGGCGCGGGAGGGTCGGGTGCTCTCTGACGAGTGTGTCCAGGGTGCGTTTTTTTCTGACGCGCTGTCGTTGTTTTCCCTTCTCCTCAGGTTGTGTCGTGTCATGCGTTTGTATGTCAGCTCTTGTTGCTACACCGTTACACTGTCCATGTCCGTGTTCGTCTGTGTGTCCCTTACGTGTGTGTGTGTGTGTGTGTGTGTGTGTGTGTGTGCACAATGTGTTGTTTGGTGTTGCTGTGGCCTCCTCTCCTCCTCCTCCTCCTCACGCGCTCTCACAGTGACCCGTCATCCTGCACTTCCTTTTCCGAACCCCTCAGAATCATAACACACAGACATAGAGACACACACACACATACACACATACACACAATCAGTAAAACAATCGCCTTTATTGGCCAAATTTTTTTAAAAATCTGTGTTTAGGCTCCGTGTATGTGTGTGTGTGTGTGTGTGTGTGTGTGTGCGTGTGTGTGCAGGGGTGCCGGGCCACTACGTGGGCTTGCGTTTTTTGTTGTGTCTTTCTCTGTTTTGGACTCCGGCGGCAGTGTTTCAGGACACAGAGCTCCGATATAACCGTACACATACACAGGAGGTCAGGCTGTGCTCAAACACTGCCGTCTGATGTGCGAGTCCTGAGTCTGAGGGAGCCGGGATACACCTCCTGTCTCTCCTCCCCCCCCACACACACATACACACATACACACATACACACATGCACACACGCGCGCACACACACACACACACACACACACACACACACACACAGAGGGATGTCGATGACACCTTCTGACTGTTGTATACTGTGACACACAACTGTACAGACGGACTTCAACAAGGTCGGAGCTATACACTACAAATGCACATGTAAATCGATTGACAAAGATACACACTGTTGTTCAGAGAAATAGAACAAAACACACACACACACACACACACACACACACACACACACACACACACACACACACACTGCTTCTTCAGACAATAAAAGGCACTCATGCAGGCTGACATACAGTGCAGGTAAGTTTACAACCAGGACGGTGTGTGTAATACTAAAATTCAACCACCACACACACACACACACAGACACACACAAACATACACACACACACACACACACACACACACACACACACACACACACACACACACACACACACACAGACACATACTGCAAGCTTTCAGTATATATTAATTATTAATTATGAACCAGGGCAGAATGCGCACCTTTAATTTCCATGTGTACATGGATATTACACTTTGACCTCTGTTGGCAAAAGAGCAAAAGGTCAAAGGTTATGATGAGTGTGGCTTTTTTCTTTTTTGCCCCGTTCCTTAAAAGCTTATATTATCGTGCCACTGATGTGTGTTTGAGATGCGCACACAATACAGGCCAAAAGTGTGGAAGCGAGCACTAATTGTTCATCTCCCAAAATGATTTATACAATTGAAGGTGCAATCAGCATTTAAAAAAAAAAAAAAAATTTTGGTGAAGTTCCTGTTCGTGCTGTCTCCGTGGCACCCAGCGTTCTGTAAAAAACAAAACAAGCTGCCATTACAACTAAGAGGAGATTTTAGTCTAGGAGTCTAGGATTTAAGCAAAATAAATAGAGTGTGTGTTAATTTATGACAGATTTGAGGAACTGAGCCGTGTTCTTCTTACATGGATTGCTAACTTAGATGACTGACTTAGACTTATGTATATTATAGTGCTACTGATGTGTGTTTGAGATTCAGGTCAAAATGGTATGGTATTGTATGGTATGGAAGCAAACACTAAGTTTTAAACTTCCAAAACTATTTCTACAGTTAAAGGTGGAAATAGCATTTTTAAAATAGTGAGTCTCTGAATGTGTATTTCAAGCCGCCATTGAAGATTTGATCTAGGATTGAAGCAAAAATACATCTGTTTATCACATACAGTATGTGAAGATTTGTGCCCCATTGTTTTTGACTGCATAACATGGATTAATGACTTGGATGGATTGGATTATTGACATGATCCTGGATTTGTCCATTCTTCAAGGCTGTTGCCAGATTTGTTGTGAAGAAAAGAAGTCCGCAAGGTCAAGATTAAATCACTCAAATCAATCAAAGGAAACAAGGTTAGGCCACATGTCTGGCTGTAAAGGAAGCCCTGGCTACTCCATTGTTTTTTGAGCAACCTAATAAAATAGACAATGACAATAAGAAGGATGTGTGGATTAAAGTACGAAATCGCCAAGACCCTTCAATCGAAAACACAAATTGACCAAAATGTGAGCACAGTTTTATTAATTTGGAAATTCTGTTGCCAGTGTATAATTACACCGAGGCAACTGGTGAGCATTTCCACACTCTAAAAGCGTAGTTACAATATGAGAAACAGGTTTGATATTGCACACTCGGGTAATAACAAGACTTCACGAGGATGATAGCACCAAGCAGAGTTTATATACACTCGGTTTAATGAGTCCCAGATGTTGCAAATTAACAGCTGGATGCTTGTCAGCCAGCAAGGTGGAAGGATGCAAAATCAGGCCAGGAGAAGCAAGGGAGGACCGGGACGTGACGTTTCTACACTATGGGCCATATTCAGACTTAAGTATTTAATAACACAATCCTCACTACAGTACATTGGTTGAAATGTTCAATTCAGACCTCAGATTTAACTAACATAACTAGTGCAATAGTGCTTTTCAGAAGTTATGTGAGAGTTATGCATGTTTTGCATGCAGGTTCCTGACCCTGGTCCTGGAGAAACTTGACATCTAAGTGTTTTCTTTGCTCAAGCACACCCAATTCTACTCAGGAAGGGCTGTTAAGGAGCCGAATAGTTGGATCAGGTGGGTTGAAAGCAGGGAAACACTAAAATCTGTAGGATTCTCGAGGACCAAGGTTGGGAACCTGTGGTCTAAAACGTGGAAGATGTTCTAAAATTATTAGGTTAATCACGTTTGCAGTGATTATTGTGGTATATGATTAATGTGATAATTACATCTAGGTCTATTCATGCAGCAATATTCTGGTAATACACCGATGAGCCAAAACATTATGACCACCTGCCTAATATGCTGTTGGTCCGACTTGTCAAGGCATGGCCCCTGCAAGACCTCTGAAGGTGCCCTGTGGTATCTGGCACTAAGACATTAAGAAATTAGCAGCAGATACTTTTAAGTCCTGTAAGTTGCGAGTTGGAGCTGCCGTGGATCACGCTCGTTGTTCCAGCACATCCAACACCTTGAACTCTTCATCATATTCCTCAAACCATTCCCGAACAATTTTTGCAGTGTGGCAGGGCACATTATCCTGCTGAAAGAGGCCACTGCTATCAGGGAATATCGTTGCCATGAAGTGGTGTACCTAGTCTGCAACGATGTTTAGGTAGGTGGCATGTGTCAAATTCATGTCTGCATGTCGGACCCAGGGTTTCCCAGCATACACAGCAGGGCATGATGTATTGTGTGTTGTGACACATTCCCCCTGTAACCGTCATTAAAATTTTCTGTGACTTGTGCTGTAGTTCTGTCAGTTCAGATCAAGCAGGATAGCTTTCATTGACCTCATGCATCGATGAGCCTTGGGCACCCAACACCTTGCCGGTTCTTTGTCGGACCACTCGTCGTAAATACTCACCACTGTTGACTAGAAGCACCCCACACGCCTTGCTGCTTCAGAGATGCTCCGACCCACTTGTCTGGCCATGACGATTTAGCCTTTGTCAAAGTCACTGAGGTCCTCACACATGGCCATTTCTCCTGCATCCAACACATGGACTACAGGAATCAACTGCTTGTTTACCATTTATATATCCCAGGCCCCTGCACCTCTGGGATTGGGGGTTCAAGTCCCGCCTCTGCCCTGTGTGTTTGGAGTTTGCATGTTCTCCCCGTGCTTCGGGGGTTTCTTCCGGGCACTCCGGTTTCCTCCCCCAGTCCAAAGACATGCATTGTAGGATGATTGGCATCTCTAAATTGTCCATGGTGTGTGAGTGTGTGTGCGATTGTACCCTGCGATGTGTCGGTACCCCGTCTATGGTCTCCCATACCTAGTGCCCGAGTTCCCTGGGATAGGCTCCAGACTCCCTGTGACCCTGTGTAGGATAAGCAATATGGAAAATGGATGGATAGATTTCCCAGACCTTGACATGCACCGATGTTACGAGATAATCAGCGTCATTTGCTTAATCTGTTATAATAATGTTGCAATAATGTTTTAGCTCATCGGTGTATAACAGACTCCCATTGGATACATGTGTTTCTTTATTTTTTCAGTCTGCATTTTCTATCCCAAATGGCAAAGGCAAGTGCTTGTGTTTAAAGTCTTTGTGAATTATTCACAGGTGATTTGAATGGTGCACCCAGAAAATCAACTTAAGCAGGTGCGTAAGCTGACTCTGAATATGCAGAACTTTTCCACCATAACTTTTGGACAACTCTGAATATGGCCCTGTTGTTGCAGACATTTAGTCAAACACATTTGTTCTGTGTTAACATATTACAGCCCACTATTTCTACTTAAAGAATTTACATTTTTACAAAGCTTGCGATGCTTCCAAACTTTTAGCAAGTACTGTGTATATTCTATAAATCAGTACATTGTTTTTCTTTCTACCATATTTAAGTCTTAATGTTTTTGTTTTGTTTGCTATTTGTCTTTATCCCTCCACCCCAGACCCCCCCCTAACCACAAAAAATCCCCACCGACACTCCTTCTTACCCACTGTTGCCATGGAAACAGTGGAAGAGAGCATTCTGGGACTGAGCAGGACGATATGGGGGGAATAATAACCTATAAAAGGGTGTGAAATTATGAACCATTACACACATCATCTCAAGATGACTGCAGTTTAGTCAGCTTTATCAGTTTCAATTTGAGGCTCTGACATCCAGACATCCAGTCATGCTCCCAAGATGCACTGAAATTATTATTATTATTATTATTATTATTATTATTATTATTATTATTATTAAAATATGTTTTCTCAATATACTGTTGTGTTCCTTCTAATTTTCTTTGGTTTCATTTATTTCCCCCTTGTTTTTTTTATTGCTGTAAAGTGCTTATTGGTTGAGGTGATGTGTTGATCATTGCTATTCGAGCACTTTGAGAGTTTTGATGGAGAAGCCGACGCACCGTTTTTGCTTTGATTGCAAAAAAACCTTCAGTTTCTGCTCTCGCTCCTGACTGCGGTCTGACCCGAGTGCACTGTACTCGATCTCCTCTGCCGGAGCGATGCAGCGCTTCAACACTGCAGTCTCTCGTTCTCTTTCTTCAGTTCACCAGTTCCCCCTCGCACTCCTTTCGATATCACAGCATTGATTTTTCCATGCTGCTGTTTAAGCTGAACTTCTAAATCATAGCCGTAACCAGAGACCAGCAAGGTCTCATTCTGCATGACAGTAATGCGTAAGATCTTTTCATTATTCGTTTTGCCAAACCCTCGATCAATCGTTACATGCGCTAAGCCACACGCACCCATTACTGATCGACTCTGGTCACTGCGGTGAGCCCTAAACTGCCCCAGGTATTTATCGAGGTTAGGCTTCTTACAGAACAGCACAGATCGATGTTTCAGCTCATGTGCAGTCATGAGCAGAAACATTGGCAAGTATAGTACATGACAAAGCTGTCCTGATGTAAAACAGGTTTCCAGTTTGAACCGGTTTCATCCCGAGCTTAAGCTTTTCTAATTAATTATTGCCATTTTCCACTGCACAAAATATTTATATTGCACTTTTACCAGTAGACATGTCACAAAGCTGCAGAAGGTGAGTCACACGTGCAGAATCTCCAAACATCAAGATGAACCAGCCAGCAAAATACCATAACTTTTGGAACCAGACAAACTGGAACGCTACTTTTTACCAGTCCAGTGGTAAAGGTGCCATATTGATTCTGATACCTATGCAACAACAAAATGGTGGTCAAGACTCAGAGTTACATGTAACACACTAAATAAAAAAACAGTAGTCTGGTTAACCGGTGCAATGTTTGTGTCTTTAAAGTTAAAATAAACAATGCAGCAAGAACGGACAGAAATTGCGCATTTCCTTCATTTTATAATCATTATGGTTCGGAAGCTTCATGTCGGTTTTTATTGCATTCAAAATATACTTACATTGTTGTAGCGCTTTTGAATCGTGAAATATAATTGTTCAGAAAGTGTTGATTAATTCTGTATAACAGCAGCCCTGATAGTAGTTCCAGCTGTGAGAAACGCTGAATGTAGCTATACATGTATATCATATATCATATAAATATCATTCTTTAATAAAAGAAAAAAAAAACGCTGTGGTATAAGAGGAATTAAACACTTGATATGTGCTGTTACTGGAAAATAAATAATGTTCAGGAGGTAACAGTAACTCCGCTTTGCGTCTGGCCACCCACCGATTGATCTCCTATAATCAGTCCGTACAGGATTTTCGAGGCCAAAAATGCTTGATTGTGCTGCTGCTTTTTTCAAAATTTGCGATGACATCACATGACGCGCCTTGGCTCAAATCTCGGGAAATCTGCAGTAATTTTGAAAATTTGCAAGCTCCTATATAATATTATGGAGTTTGCTTGATTCATGCAATCGCAAAATCGTGAAATCCTGGAGGGACTGAATAACAGCGCACCCCCAAGTCTTTTATTCATTATTCTTTCTTAGAATTTCTTTCAACAGTCAGTTGAAAACTGAAAACTTTTTCGTCTGTAGCTAGTATAAGCTGGTAAAATGGATATTTTGACTTCCAGGTCGAAATTAAAAATGGTGTCATTGCGCAATGTTATGGTGCAATTCTCAGTTTTGAATGTGCAGTGGAAAGCAGCGTAACTGCTGAATAAGTGAGTTCAGACGTTTTGAAAAATATTTCATCAAGTTCATGTTCATTATGAGTTCATACTAAAACTAATACAAGATTATTAAACCCTATTTCTGTGCGCTTTCTTTCATGGAACTAAAAATATTTGCTCACTAAAACCAGCTGTACAATCAAGTACTGAATTAAATATTTGTCAAATAAAGCAGCATGGAAATGTAATTACAGGGTTTTTGTAGCCGTTATCTGTTAATCACACTCATCGAATGGAATGAACTAATTGCTCCATGTGGCTGTGCTGGAGAACTGAGAACTGAGAGTCTGACCGCAGTCCGGTGTCCAAGTCCTATATCCAACCATACTGCTGCATCAGAGGCATCAATGCTCTCATTGTGCTCGGGTCACTGATTCTAGGAAGAAGTGGACGGAAACAAAGGGAGGAAAAGTGATCTATCTATGAAGTTAAAAGCACTATTTCAGGTTCTCATAGTGTAGAAATAGGATAATAGTGCTTCTCTCTCAGCATGAGAAAGAAAAACTCCACCCTGAAACACCCTGAAATTATTTCAGTTTAATACTGAAATAATTATGATGTGCTTAGCAATTGTGGTAGTATTTTGCTGTATTTTCATTATTCCATCAACACCATCACATATTCCATCGTCATCTCATAGATCACTCACTGGCCGAGCCGAGTCTCTTCTGTAACTATAGCTGCATTGCATTCTGGGACCATAAGATGTCTGCCGTTAGCGGGTATCTGCTGCGTTGACATCACAGGCAAACATAAGTGATAACAGTCAGGTTTTACTGTTAGGTCTTAAAAACAAGACCGACAGCTTCTTTTCATTCCAGCATCATATTAATGAGAAATCCAGCACAGAATTAGTGGAGATGTCGGTGCAAAAGCTGGACTCAAAGTCCCAGAATGCAATGCAGCTACAGTTACAGAAGAGACTCGGCTCAGCTAGTGAGTGATCTATGAGAGGACGAGTGTGACGGTGTTGATGGAGGTATTAGCATGAAAGTTGAGGCTTGGGAAGTTTGATTAGAGTGTACAGACGAGGACAGACTACAGGACTAAAGCGCCGCTGCATTGCTCTGTCTAGGGTAGAAACAAAACGATGGCTAAATCCCACTGCACCACTATCAGAACTGCATTGTGGGAAACATTGGAAACTGTTGAGTCAGTGAAAGAACATGTGAACTTTGTTGAAGATCACACGTTAATTCTAAAGATTAAAATGCAAATCATTCATGGTTGGAGTTTTCCTTTGAGCAGTTCTGTTCCCTTCACTCTCCAGCGCTAGCTCCTCCCCTTTTCTCCTCCACACTCGGCTGCTGATTGGTCGTCTCAGAATGACGCTTATTGATGTCGTAGCGCTTTTTACGGGTCAGCGGCTCTCTGACAGCCCTGACTCAGATTGATGCAACGATTCAGAACAGCGTGAGTGAGATATTTATTCTCATCTTGTGAGACTGAGGTCAAGGATGCATTTAAACGTGCAGTTTCCTTGGAGGAATAGATTCATTTTTCTGTTAATGTACAAAACCTCTTTGGAACCAGCATGTGGGTGTGTGTGTGGGAGTGTGTGTGTGTGGGACTCATGAGCAAGTGTATTGTACACTCCTCTCATGATCACACACCGCTTTTTTCATGTATGATCTCCGCATACATGCTTTGTACTTTCTACTCCATATTGTTGTTGTTGTTGTTGTTGTTTTTCCCCAAGTGTGTATCATTGAACTGTGTGTGTCACTGTCGTGTGGAACTTCATATTATAACACTATGTTCGAGTGTTAAATGTGTGTGTAATGGATTTGTGGAGCTGTTTTTTTTTTCTTTTTCTGTTGGTTTGTGTGTATCATGACATGCCCATGCACATGCGCATCTCCTACCTTCTAATGGAGAAATATCCAGTTATGGATATTGCAAATATTAACCTGGATTCAGTCGTAAAAATGTTTTTCTTAAAAATCATTATTTTATGTAACATCAATATTTTGTATGATTTGGCATGCCCTGAAATCATACATATATTCATGGTTATACGTATATCTTCTAATCTATGTTCAAATATGTTCTTAGAAATATATTATAATATAGAAGATTAAAAAATATATATTTTATTTGTTTTTTAATATAGTTTCTAAAAATACATTTTCTTAATTTATTTAGAAATATAAAATATAGGCCATATATTTATCTTAGCTGTAAGAGTGCATTGTTTTTCCACTTCTACAGTCAAACGGAAAAAACAAACAAACAAAAAAAAACATAAAAAAGAATGGTTTCTGGTTTCTGTTTAATACTGCTCTCTTAAAATTTCATATAAATAATTTTAATAATTAATAAGTCCTTCAGGGGGACAGTGTTAACCAGTGGTGTAGCATGAATTAATTATGAAATGACTTAAATAACATGCTTAAATAGCTTTTTATTTTATAAAACCAGACCTTCTTTTCTCTACATTTGCAGTAAATTTATCAGCTCAGACTGCCGCCACCCAATAAGCACCCAATAAGCATTTGGAACTGTTGTTAAATATTTAAACCTAGCTATTCCTCCGATGTTGACTATTTTTTATCGAATATTAAATTTTACGACTGAATCGGCTAAATTGTAGCAGGTCTAATATTTCGCCCTCACTTTATCCATCTCCCATCCCACCCTCAGGCCGGCGCTACAGTATCCGTAGTGTTACTAAAGTCTAACCTGGGGTACGTACGTATGTACACACAAACACACACACAAACACAAACACAGAGCAGGCTGTACAGTGAGAAAAGCTGCTTGCATGATGGAGCTTAGCTATAAGCTTTAAACACTGAGCTGTCATATGCAGATGCCCGCTGTGCTTTTGTTTTAAATAATTAAAATCAGCGTCCAAGAGGAATTAAGCACTGAAAGATCATGGTACAGTACATAAACCTAGTTGCAAATAATTAATAAACTCCTGACTCTTCATCTCACCAGACATCTAAATATTGTGTGTGTGTTTGTGTGATGCTTCTTGAATAGAGTACTTTAGCAGGACAATAAAAATCCAACATCTACCCAAACAAAAATGAAAACAATACGATAGCCACTTCCTCCTCCACCTCCGGTCCAGCTGTTAACGGGGGCTTGCATGTTGCATGATCTGTCCACGATGGTCATTCTGCTTAGTCAGGTGGCAAATTCTGTTCTAGATTCATAGATTGGATTTTCCAGTAGTGAAAGCGAGCTCCCGGGGGGGCCAGTCATGTGACCTCACGCCTCACTTACACACTAATTCAGAGAGAGAGAGAGAGAGAGAGAGAGAGAGAGAGCGAGATAAAGACAGTGGCAAACAGAGAGGGAGAGAAAGACAGCCAGAGGGAGAGAGGCAGACAGACAGGCAGAGGCAAAGAGATTATAGGGAGAGACAGAGAGAGACAGAGAGAGATACAAACGCAGACAGTGAGAAACAAAGAGAGACATGAATGTTGTGAGTAAAAACTTTAATTATGTTTTTAAAAAAAACCACTTTTCAGGCCACAGTGAGCAAAAACTGAGTGTAGAGTGAGTGTTTTGAATGAATGTGACAAAGCGCGGAGAGAATTACTGTAAGAACACAGATATAAAACTTTAACAGCAGTTATAATTACTGCAGACTTGTCATACATCAAAACAATCGGCTCCACGAGGAGAATTGCATTATGGGTATTTTAGTGACGTCACGTGCACTAGGTCAAATGTAGGTCAAATTAGTTATGCTTCAACAAATGCATTCTAGCTCAGTTTCTAGTTCATATTATACGCTACCACAGCGCTGCTTGAGTTCTCAAATCCGATCTATAACAGCAGCTCTGACAGTAGTGCAGCTGCAGATCACAGGTTTATATTAATCGTTCGTTCGTTATCGTTTCTATAGTAACAATACCTAATCATTATATAAAAATATCAAGCTGCATATTTTTTGGTCTTGTTGACTTCAAGACATAGAGAAAGGCGAGGGAACGACTATTCATAGATTTACATTTACAGCATTTGGCAGATGCCCTTATCCAGAGCGACTTACATTTTATTTAATTTATACATCGGAGCAGTCGAGGATTAAGGGCCTTGCTCAAGGGCCCAAGGGTGGTAGATTGGCGGTGCTGGGATTTGAACTCACGATCTTCCGAGCAGTAGCCCAACATCTTAACCACTGAGCTACCACTGCCTTATACCTTATAGCTGCTAAATGGATAAAAATGTATGATGTGTCATTCATAAATAAATAAATAAATAAATAAATAAATAAATAAATAAATAAATAAATAAATAAAATGTGTAATCTTTGGTAGATTTCTGTTGTAACAGTAACTTCATCGCACCACACCATTTTTCACTATTTTCCTATAACAGCATATTATTTAACGACTACACAAAACATAAATACTTTTCTCAAACACTTAATAAGTGTTCTTCTCCTGATACTGAAACAATATATATATATATAACTAAATATATTTCAATGGCAGATAATAGCCTCCTTCAGGGTCAGGCTGCTCAGGTTTGAGGAACATGCAGTCTCTAATCTGGCTTCTGCTACCCAGCATGCTTTGCTGCGTGACTGCTGTAATCTTTATTGTAGGAGTTTGGGTGACTGTCTTCAGTGCAAAAATGACAGTCTCACACCTAAACACACACCCACACCCACACACCCACACACACACACACACACACACACACACACACACACACACACACACTGATTCCCACATGCCTCAGCACAGACCAGCATCACACCAGGGACTGAAGTAAAGACTGCTGACAAACTGACACCAAGGACTTCCTAACCAGATCACTATTCCTCCTCTTAAACATTCACTTTTTAAAAAAAAAAAAAGATAAACAACAAAAATATCAACCTTTGCTCATTGTGGTTGTGTGTCAGTGTGGAGGGAGTCCTCTTGTGTACAGAATGAAGTGTTGATGATGTAATATTGCTGTCTTTCCTTCCTCATCCGTTCTCCAAATGAACTAAGCAATGTGTGGGGCAGAAATATTTAAAACGAATTGTTAAACACGCAGAATGCTCAGATCTTGTTGAGTATTGCATTCAGATATAAAGAGCACAGCAACAAAACACACAACATGGCTTTTTTGGGAATGAACCGAAGAGTTCTCCAAGATTTCTGTCATATACGATCCAAATTTCTGTGCTGAAGTTCGAGTTGATTCAGAAAAATTACATGATTTCTTACATGTCATATCTCTGCTTCCTGTCTTTCCAAAAAACAAACAAACAAACAAACAACAATCAAACAATATTTGATTTTGGAATAATAATTATATTTAAAATGGTTTCACTATGCACTATGCCAGTCAAAATCTTTTGAACACCGGACGTTTCTTTACATGTTTTCCAATGTTGAATTACTTAATTAGTGCCACAGATGGAACAAAAAAGGGACAAAAATATTAAACAATTCATCCAGCAAAGACCCATTACCAGGCAGCTGATAAGGTAAATAAGTGCCAGATCACTTTGTAGGTAATTATTTACTAACTGTGTTATTGTTCTGCATAGTTTGTCAGCTTTTCTGGTATTCTTAATACAACACACACAATGTTGAGAATCACACCACTCAAATAATGTCTGATCATTGTGGTTCCTTTCCACTGATAGATGAGGTGGAGTGGTAGATTTTTCCCCATTTTCTCCTGCCAGTTACATTTACAGCATTTGGTAGATGCCCTTATCCAGAGCAACTTACATTTATACATCTGAGCAGTTGAGGGTTAAGGCCCTTGCTCAGGGGCCCAACAGTAGCAATTTTACAGTGCTGGGGTTTGAACTCATGACCTTCTGATCAGTAGCCCAACATCTTAACCACTGAGCTACCACTGCCCAGTTCCACTGCCTACTTCCCACTCACCAGCCAGCTTTCCCCTATCAGTTACATACAACAGTTACCAACTGGGAAGGGTGAAGGCGAACGCGTGCTTCCTCCAAGAGGCATGAAGCCAGCTAACCACATCTTTTTTTTCTTTTCTTTTTTTTACTGCTCCTTATGCTGCATCACAGTAGCTAGGTTTCTATCCACATAATTTTATGCAAATTTTGTTCTAAACGCTGGATGGAAACACCAGATGCGAATAAAATCTCATAAAAAACTTATGCTCTCAACTGAGGAGGATAATTTTTTTATTCGATTAGAAGACATGCGCATAAACTACGATGGAAACACCGAATTTACCGAATAAATTTACCGAATAAATTCCTTGATGCGCATAAAAAAATCATGTGACTTTGCCTCAGCAACTCATGTGATTGGCTAATTGGCTGATGTGATTGGATATTCAGTGCATGTGGCCAAATTATACAGCGCAATGGCAGTGTGTTTTTCTGTCAGTATTGGGGCACGGTGGGTCGCATAACTGGACAAACCAGCAGACCAAACTAGCTGCACAGCATCTCAGATGTTGCTTTTGTTATTCTGAAATGCCCGAGCCTAAGTCTGTCATCGAAATGATTTGGTATAATTACCTCTCAGAAATGTCTCACATGATTCCGTTCCCAAATATCAGGCCTCCGCCTCCGATCGCAAGATAACACGAGGTTTGTGATATCGTTTCGTCTGCACGCTCTGAAGCGCGAGTAATTTATTGTACTGGAAGAGTCACAGTGGCTTCCCCGGTCGCAACAACTTTGTTTTGTATTGATACTCTGTGCCAGTTTCCCTGGAAGTGACGATTTTGTTCTCTTGAACACATGGGATGGAAACAGTGCTTTATTTGCAAACGTTTTATGCGATATTCCAATTCTTAACTTGGATGGAAACATAGCTAGTGTAACACACTCGGAGGAAAGCGCTTTCTGCCCTCTTCCACATACGTGAGCTGAGATTGACAGGAGAGAGAGAGTACGCCCAGCCAGTTTTGTTCCCTTGGATAATGACTACGCTTGAGTTGTCCCATACACAGGAATTTATATAGCACTGTCTGTATTATAGCAACCTCGTCATATGTCATTACATTACGTTAGCCGTCACTTTTAGGTTTACCTTTACATCAATTAGGTTTACCCGTTTGCGTTTGACCCCCATCACTCCCATCAACAACGCCCCCTATGAACCATACGACTCTCCTGGACCTCTCCGCCGTTGCCGTTCCCCGATCCCATCCATTTTGTAGCACAGACGCAGAGAGTAAACGACAAAAACACGCACCAAACTAGAGACTCCCCAAATGCACCATGAAGCGATAGCATTAATACTAGTGATAATGATGATAACTGTTCACAATGTAGCACAGACTGGGTTGGGGGGTTAAAGGTCATGCTTTTCAGTATCTCATGCTGCAGAGTGGGTGGGAGGGTGGAAAGTTGGGGGGGGGGGGATTTGTAAGATCGCCTGGCTTTAAGTGCTGAAGAAATTTCACAAACTAGGTTTACAAAACTTTTAGGTTTACCTTTACATCAATTAGGTTTACCAAAATAACACTGAAGCTTTTACTTCCTGGTGGGCTACCTAATAAATTTCCGTTCCTGACCTACAAAGTGACCTGTGCAGTAGGTGTTCCTGACAAAGTTGCCACTGAGTGTGCCAGAAGTGACTAATAACTGTAGATCTTATTGATCGAGATCCAATGTGGAACCGATCTTTATCCAATTTGATCCACATAAAACGTCCCAATTTCTCAATTCACTTATGTATATTCACTAACTCGTAGACTTTAAAAAAAAAAAGTTAATTTAAAATAACAAATGCTCACTTAAAGGGTATTCAGATTTTTTGACTGGAGAAAAAAACTACGAAACCATGGTGACATTAGCACCTGGATGGAAACGGATGTGGAAGGAAACCTCTAAAGCGCTTTTGGACCACGTGAAGCTCATTTCTGTTAGACACATATACATGTTTATCTACTTAATCACCATGTTGCACATGTACGCTTATATAAGCAACACCTGATAATGATAAATCTAACTGTATATTTGAATCCCCGAGAGCTTCACAGGGTTCAGAGCACCAGACGAGACTTCAGCCATAGAGCTTTGTGCACAGAGCTCTCAGGCTGCCGTCTGTCTGCCTGTCTGTCTGTCCCCTTGCGGTTGTATAGAATGCGGAGCGTCCCTGTCCAAGACTGGATCAAACACCTGGATGCTAAACTCGCTCTTGTTTTTTTCTCCCCCTCTTGAGCTCACAACTCACGTTTCTGAGTTACACATCAGGTGCTTCATCCACCTGCTCCACGTGTGCTCGACCTCCATCGCCACTGTGTGCGGCTGGGAGTGCTTTTTAAAAAAAACTAAAAAAAAACTGCTGTAGCATTTTTTTTTAAAGCAAAAGAATAAAATTTGATGACATATTTCATAACTCGCATTTTCCTGTTTTGTCCTTGTCTCTGTCTGTGTCTGTCTGTCTGTCTGTCTATCTGTCTGTCTGTCTGCCTTTGTGTTTCATATACATATGATTCATTTGGACTTTTTTCCTTTTTATTTTTTATTTTTTAAATTATTATTGCTTTGCCAATTGTTATTTGCTAATCTGATTGTCATTTAAAATTCCACTTTATTCAAAACATTTACCCTTTCATTGCGTAATCTTTCATTTCATTGTTATTACAATGATCTACACTTGTGCTACAACTAAAAAAAAATAAAAAATCTACAAAATATCCCAAAAACCTGTTAAATCCATCTCACATGCCTGGAAAACAAACATTTTCATTGTCCACCCAACCCACGACTCGCTCCAGCTGCTGGCTACGAAAAATCCCGAAGCCTGAACAACATTTCTGGGATGACTTGCGCTCCTCTGCGTTTGACCCCCATCACTCCCATCAACAGCGCCCCCTACGAACCATACGACTCTCCTGGACCTCTCCGCCGTTGCCGTTCCCCGATCCCATCCATTTTGTAGCACAGACGCAGAGAGGAAACGACAAAAACACGCACCAAACTAGAGACTCCCCAAATGCACCATGAAGCGATAGCATTAATACTAGTGATAATGATGATAACTGTTCACAATGTAGCACAGACTGGGTTGGGGGGGTTAAAGGTCACGCTTTTCACTATCCCATGCCGCAGAATGGGTGGGAGGGTGGAAATTTGGGGGGGGGGGGGATTTGTAAGATCGCCTGGCTTTAAGTGCTGAAGAAATTTCACAAACTAATCTAAGCTTAAAGTCGCAATTACAAAACAAAAGTACAGGCTTATATCAGCAATATTAAAACTATAGATATAAATCACTGGCTTCATGAACAGAAAATAAGGTTATTTCTATCCTAACATCATTTAGTAACTCATTGAGCTGACAGTAGACGGCTTTCCCCCTGCCTGACTGCTGGAATTGTAGATCATTTGTGCGGTAGACGCACACCGAGAGCCTTCCTGAAGGTTTCAGGCTTCAAAGTGAACTCATCTGATAGCAAAGCTTGGAATGATGCGGTCATCGAACTTAGGCAACTCTTATGCATGCAAGTGTAACTAAATAAATCACCAAGTAAATGAATATTCGTAAGATTTGCCTTTAAATATTCAAAGGATACGCTCATCTGGATCTTCTGAGAGGTGTTTTGACGGCAGTAAAGCGGGCGACACAGATTCATTTTTGGTTAAACACCACCCCGAAATTTGCACAACAAGGACACTTTCATCATCTCATCAGCATGTAGCGTCACAGACTCAGAAACGTTCATTTTTAGTACGGTTATTATCATTATCAATTTGAGGACGTGCAATACAGCCTGTCAGCGAGCGCCTGAGGAAAAAGGAAGCGCACATTTACAGTAAGAAGTACTCTATTTTTGTATCAGGCTTTGGGACACTGCAATACGAACTGGGTGGGTGTCGAAACTTGGGTTTCTGGATGGACAGGACCAGGACATCAAGTCCATGTAAATTTGCTATTTGGCGTCGTTACTATTTAACCACGAATGCGTGACCAACGGGGTGGGGCCGGAGGGTTGAGAAAAAGGAAAAGGAGTCGTCTTATCCAGGGCCTGTGACCTTCTGCACTGCTTCAGGACGCTCCCCGGGACTCCCCCTTTTTCTATACTAGTGCATGAAGGGAACGTCGTACTCTACAATCTCCTTCTTCCTACATTACTTGATCATAAATATGACATATCAAGACAATAAGAAGTCGAGTTGGGGTGCTGAGGAACTGATATCTGAAGAAAAAAAAAAAACCTGAACCCCTCTTCATCCTGCTGTTCATCATCATCATCATCATCATCATCATCATCATCATCATCATCATCATCATCATTTTCATTATTATGACCATCCACTTGGTTACTGTGATTCCTATAGTTTGAATGCAGTAAGTTTTTACGTTCCCTTTTTTTTATTTCCCACTTTCTTTCTTTCCTCCTTTTGTTCTTTATTTTTTTCTTCTGTTCCCTTTTTTTGCCTGCTCTGTCTCTTGGATGCCGATCTTCCCTTTCTGCCAAAAAAAAAAAAAAAAGGAGGGAACGTTGACTGGATGCTGGACTGACAAGCGGTCAGTAGGAGAAGAAAAGTAAAGACTTAATGCTGAAAGTGACAAAGAGAGAGAGAGAGAGAGAGAGAGAGAGAGAGAGATGTGTGTATACCTGGAGATATTTTGATGCCAGATCTAAGCCTGTCTCTACACTGTTAATGAAATCTTCACTGTAATGACGGCTTAGAAATTTATTTTCACCGCTTTTTCTTTTCCTCCTCTGTGTGAACGAATGTAAAGAAACTGTCAGTAGCACTCACTTTAATTGTGATCCTGCAACAGATGCTCATCATCCACTGTTCTAGTTAAACAGAGCTATACGAATATTATTTTTGTATTTCAAAACATTTTAGGCATTGCTGTTATTTAATATGTATAGAGAATGCTTTGTATAATTTTACATTCACCCCTGTGTGTGTGTGTGTGTGTCTCCTTTTATTTTGTGGTGCCTACCTCGCTCATCTCTCTTCCCTTTCCCCACTCAACTCAAACACACACTCAGTGCTAGAACGATTCAAAACGTGGAAGTAATAAATGTGTACGAATATAAGATTTTATGCACTGAATATTCCCTGCGCATGCTTTAACACGATCTGCTGTGATCAGAAATACTGGATCTTCCTTATATGCAGTGTTTTATGCACATGATTATGACATGAAGTGGCAGACTAAAAGAGAGCTGAGCAATAAGAGATTAATCACAATACCGCAGAGGTGACTTATATTTGGTGGTTATTTTTTAATAAGGCGTGGCCACGAGATAATATATAGTATGGAGGCCATGAGATATTATTTCAAGGCCACAAGCTAAGTAACAATTGGCTACAAATGATTATGTTCAGGCCGCAAGATTATATATAAAAGCCAAGATATAAAATTTCAAGATCACAAACTAAGTATCTCATGCCCACAATTTATTATCTTGTGTCCACAAGATACCAAAATCAGTGGTAGTGGTAGCTCAGTGGTTAAGGTCTACTGCTCAGAAGGTCATAAGTTCAAACCCCAGCACTGCCAAGCTGTCTCTGTTGGGCCCTTGAGCAAGGCCCTTAACCCTCAACTGCTCAGATATATAAATGAGATAAAATGTAAGTCGCTCTGGATTAGATCATCTGCCAAATGCCATAAATGTAAAATCATGACCACAAATTGTCTAACTTACGCCTGTGAATTAAAATATGGCTTAATACATGGCTGCAGATCATGATTTGGCAGGAAAAAGTGTATTCACTTTGAGAATTCGCTTAAGGAGACATGGGGTGAAGCCAGTGACTGCAATATGCCTTTATTCATCATTCCAGTACTGAAATAAAGTGTAATAATATCAAACATCCCCATGCTTACATTCCTGTGGCCACAATCCTCAAATTCGATGGATTTCTCTGTCTCACTGTCTTATCTTAATATACAATAGATCCACAAAATATTAAACGCAATAATAAAATACTTAATATGTTATCTTGCGGCCTCAATTTACTCAATATATTATCTTGTGTCTTTTGATATATTGTCTTCGTGTCCTCAATATATCTCACGATCTCAATATACTTTCTCATGGCCACAAAGTATTATCTTGTGGCCTCAACGTATTATCTTATGGCCAAAATATATTATTTCATGTCCTCTAAATATTATCTCATGCCTTTGATATATTTTCTTTATGGCCTCAGTGTATCTCATGGTCTCAATTTATTATTGGGTGGCCTTTGTATATTCTCTTGTGGCCACAATATATTACCTTGAAGTCTCAATTTGTTATCTCATGTCTTTGCTATTTTATCTTGTGTCCTCAATGTATTATCTTGTGGCTTCAACATACTATCTCATGGCCTGAATGCATATGATTTTGTGGCCTCAATATGTTTATTTCATATACGGCATATATTATCTTGTCTAAGATTTTAATTTGGGGCCTCAATATACTGTATCATGGCCTCAATCTATTATCTACTGGTCTCTATATATTATCTTGTTGCCATTTATTTATTAAATCGGGGTGTCAGTATACAGTATATGATTTTGTGGCCTCGGTATATTATCTCATGGTCTCAATTTATTATCTTGTGGTCTTATTTTATTATCTCGTGGTCTCAATTTGTTATCTCATATGCTCAGTATATTATCTCATGGTCTCAATATATTAATTTGTGTCTGCAGCTTATTAAAAAATAACCAACCATGTCATCTCAGTGGCTCCGTATAATTCAGTTGCGCAAGTATAAAACAATTCAACACAGACTCGTAATTGCAAGTTTTATAAAAATTTACATGAGTTACACGAGTCAGGGTGAGACGCAGAGTTAGCATTTGTTGCCGTTAAATCACTCTCGCTCGTTAGAATATCTACGAAAATAGCATGAGATCAGGTTGAATTGCGTGCAAGAGATCGAAAGATCCTTCCGAGTCGAATCTCGTACTTGGCATTTTATCGGCGTAACAATCCTTACAAAAAAAGTCACACAAACTTCACGTATGAATTTTTTTTTCCACGTGATTCCTTTTTTTTTTTTTTTTCATGGTAATTTTTAGGGCATGTGCTTTTCTGAATGTATTTATTTTACAGATTATTCATTCAATTCCACATGTAATTTTTTCACGCGTAGGTCAGGTGGTTTTAACTTCCATATCATTCACATAACGTCACGTGTGTTTACTTGAATGCAGTTTCAGGGCATAACACAGTGAAATGCACCCTCACGTGTTTTTCACATTTTTACTCATATAATCACACGTGGAAATATATGTGATTTTTCCGTACGTTTTTTTTGCTTGTTTGTTTGTTTTTTTGCTTAAAGCATACTTTTAAAAAGACAGAGCGATGATGAAACACAGGCGTCGACGGTTCAGCTGCTCACATCTACATCACATCTCCTCCTTGTCTTCCCTGTATCACTTCATCCCTTCCCTGCTGTGCGTGTGCTGCATAAAAGGGGCGGTTCCTCGGGCCTACGTCAGGTCTCAATGCTGTGTACAGTTTTAAAACGATGACTTTGTACTCTATGAATGCATGTTGTTGTTGTTGTTTTTTTTCCCCTTGCGAGCAATAAGGAATGTCTGTATGATTATTAAGAATGTTTTGATAAGAAAACTGATTTTATCTGAAGCTTTATGTATGTGTATATTCATATGGGTGTGTACATATGGATGTGTAAATATTCATATGCACATACATATTTATGACTTGCATGATGGAGGTGTTTGGAAAAAAAATTGTTTAAAAAAAAAAAATCAATCTTCTTGAAGGGGCGGGGCTTAGTTGTGCATGCTATGATGCTATCAGGTGGCAGAGACCATAATAACTGTAAAATCGGGTTGTGGTTGTTTTTTGTTTTTTTTCCTTTGTGGAATAATGTTGTATTGGGGCATGTCTGAACTCTGTAATCTTTGATTTGTCACTCTGTTAGCGCTCGGTAACCTTGTGATCATTTCATGATTGATTTTTTTTTTCATCTTTTCACAGAGAACTATTCTGAAAGCCCACTGCTTATCAGATATATGCAAAAAGAAGCTGTAACTGTGAAGTAATCTAGAACAGGAAACTGCATTTCTCCCTTCACGTGCACGCTCCCGAATGAACACCCAACCTCTCGATCACCCCCCCACCCCCACCCCCCTCCCTGTAACAAAAGTTCCTTCCTCACCAACCTCTCCAACCTTATTCCCATTTTTATTTGTTTTTGGTCCCTTATCTTGTTTTCGTCATATCTTCTTTTCATGCACTAAGTCCTGTTCTTACAACCCCCCACCCCGCCCTCTCAGTATGCAGAACAGATTATTCTGATTTCCTCCGCATGTCAGCGGGCCGTGTTACCTCTCGCCGCCCGCTGGATGCTCGTAGCGGAACCCGTTCGCAGGCCCTCGAGCATTTAACGAGAGCTAAATTGATGTAGCACACACTATCGTGTAGATCAGTAGCAGACGTTTAGTCGTTTTAACGGAATAAGGATCGATGATCGAGGAACGTAAACGAACAAGGTAGACGATGACGATGCTACGACCGTCTTCAGCAGTGCATGCTGCCTTGTGTACTACCGGAATGCTTCGTGCTGCATCCTTGTGCATCTTGCGATTTTTTTTTTTTTTCTTTCCTATATGCATTTAAAAGATTTTAAAGAGCTAGGCAAGGCTCAGGAGAGCAGGAGAAGGCAACAATTCATCTCAACCCCGCCCCCGCCAAAAAAAACCAGGAGGTAAGCACAGGAAAGTGCAAGCTGCGTCCATTTTGAATGTAGCTGCTAGTCGTGTAATGATTTTTGACATAATTGATCGCCACGCCAAAATGGCCCAGAATCCTCTCTGTCTCCCATGTCACTACTCAGGTATAGCTCTCTACGTCGGTCTTTTATCAGTGCTTCCAAAAACGATGTCAACTCTGAATAAAAAAAAAAAAAGACAGAAATAGAAAAAGAATGAGGAAGGGGTTAGTACTTGTCCTGAAGTGTCCACAGGTCTTCCTTTCCTACTGTCCTTGTGCTTTTTAAAAAATATATATATTTCTTTATTTATTTATTATTTTTTAAACTTATTTTGCCATGACATTTCTCTCTCCATGCCCTCGCAATCACTTTGACTCCCATTTTTATTTATTTATTTTTTACTGATTAATTTCCTGGATAATGATATGAAAAAGTCCAAATGTGATCTGCCCTTAAATGGATTACAAACAACAACAACAAAAAAGAAATAAAATAAATGAGTGGGACTGAAAGAGCGAAAGACAGACGGACAGATTGTATGTGTGGGGGGAAATAAACGAGTGTGTGTTGAAAGAGGATTCTACAAACGGAAGAAAGGCACCGAGAAATGGAGGAGAGTTTGAGGAAGAAGGAAAAACTGAAAACAGGAGAGAGAGAAAGAGAGGAGGAAGGAAGGAAGCTGATCGGCTTCTCAGTGTAAGGATTGTGTGTTTTTGCGTACCCGGTGTGTGCTTCCGTATGTGTGCCTTGCTCTGTGTCTCTCCGTGTGCTTTGTGTTTGGTGTGATGTATTTATTTCATTAGAAAAAAAAAAAGTTTTCTTTCTTTTTCTCCTATGCTCTGTTCATGTCTCAAATGGTGCACTCGTTCTCTATTCCCTATGTCGTGGGCACTCCATTCAGTGCTCCATTCAGTAAAAAAAAAAAAAAAAAAAAGTCAGAAAGTAAGGGCACTTCATAGGGAATAGGGAGGCATTTTGGGACGCACCCCTTTTTTTGGGATTTCGCCGAGCCTGTGCTTTGTCCTCGTCAGTCCTCGAGGCCCCTGGTCCTGCGAGATGTCAAACATTTCCACAGTCATTGACTGCTTTTGACTTAAAGGAAATAAATGGGAGAACTTTGAACCCCCCCTATGTCAAGCAGATCTTGTGGCCCTCAAAGACTGGATCTTTCATTAGGGTGTGTGTGTGTGTGTGTGTGTGTGTGTGTGTGTGTGTGTGTGTGTGTGTGTGTGTGTGTGTGTGTGTGTGTGTGTGTGTGTGTGTGTAAAAAGGCTTCTGTGAGTGTTTGACATTTACAGTACAAGCTTGTTTTTTTGCGTTTCTGTGTGTGCATGTTACGGTGAGCCGGTTTGCTTTATATTTATTGCTTTATACATTTTAGACATTCCACCTGGATTTTGGTTGATGATGTCACTGTTAGACACCTGTGCAGATGTTCTGTGCTTTACAGATATGTGTCTCTGGCTTTGGCTTTGCAGATTAATGATGATTATAAAGTTGTTTTAACAAGCTTCTGTTTATCAACCGCAATGACGTAGTTTCTAAGTGGTTTTCTCTCTCTCTCTCTCTCTCTCTCTCTCTCTCTCTCTCTCTCTCTCTCTCTCTCTGTGTGTCTCTGGTTTTTGTCTCTCTTTGCCCCCCCCCCATCCCCCCATCCCCCCATCCCTTGCTGTCTGTCCCTTTTCCTGTCTCACTCTCTGTGTTGGTCTATCTCTCTTTTTGTGTCTCTCTGTCTCTCCCCTTTTCTGTCTCTCTTTTGCCTGTCTGTCTGTCTCTCTCTATGTCCATCTTTCTTGCTTGGTCTGTCTTTCTCTCTCTCTCTCTCTCTCTCTCTCTCTCTCTCTCTCTCTCTCTCTCTCTCTCTCTCTCTCTCTCTCTCTCTCTCTCTCTCCTCCTACAGTGCTGAGTTTCTGATCTGACCGCTTTCTCTCTAAAGATGAATCTGGCACTGCAGCCAAAAAAAAAATCCAGATTCCTACTCCATAAAGTGAGAGAACACACCAGGAGAAAAGAAGCAAGTGAAGAGGAGAGAAGTGGAAGGAGACGGAGCGGTGCTAATACGATACAGTTTAAGGAATCTCTTTTGTCTCTGCTCAAAGATGGAACCCCTGAATGGATCGACCAAGCACAGGCACATTCCACCATTCTGATGGCTGGACTTTATACGTTCTTCCAAACCGGACAGTCGTTTCAATCTGGGCTTATTCACATACATATCAGTCCAATGCTATGGAAAGATTTCCTTTCCTCTTTTGCACCCAGCGGTTCCATCTGTTCTCTTTGCATCGAATCTGCTTTAAAAAAAAAAAAAAAAAATCATTTGCATGCACTACAGGTGGAAGCTAAAGATTTAAACTCAAAAAACAGGGATTGCTCATGCTTTGGGCTCTCCACCGTTTTTAAGGGCAAAGAAAATTCCATGGAAAGTTTCCCAAGCTTGATTCAACTCTATGCAATCCAGCCACTCACTATTTAAGGAAAAAAAAAAAAAAAAGCCAAATCAGCAGACGGCACTCAACTTCATTCTCTTCCCAAAAGAGAGAGGGTCAAGAGCCAGCGACTGGCACGAACTCATGTCTGCACTGAAACTCTCCTCTCATGTACTGCAGCTAAACGTTCATCTTTCTGACGGGCAAATTCATCACGTCACGTCCAGGACTTACAGGCATGTGACTATAAACAGTACACGGGAAAGACACTTAGCATCCCTTCCAGTCTTTCTTGTGTCTCTTTTCAACATCTCAACGTTTCTCCTCCTCTGTAGCTGAACTGCATGGCATGAACTAAAAAAAAACAACAAAATAACAAATTATATTTAAATCCTGGTAGAAGAAAGTACAGAGCACAGGGCAGGATGGAGAAACTGATGAGATGTTTAAATCCTGACTGCTTTGCCTGTACAGAAGAGGACTAGACAACACGAGAATCTCTCGCCTTCAACCCGGGGAAGAGGGTGGCGTTTTTCCAGATCATCAGAACGGATACGGAACCTGCGGAAGGACAGAGGAGGAGTGGACTTTGAACTAAACACTTAAGGGGGGGGGGGGGGGCGGTCGGGGGGGGGGAGAAACACACAATAGAATACGAATGCAAATTGAAAAAAAAAAAAAAAAGCATTTTCTGACTTTGTTTACCAGCATGATAAAAAAATTGCATGACTCTGCTTCTATAAGTCCTCACCCAACTCCCCCCAAACACACACTTAAAAAAAAAAAGGCAAACGAGGGCTTGGAATTATTAAAAGAGCAAAATCATGGGGAAACATTGCAGGTTTATGTTATATGCAATTACATTTAGAAAGTTATATTATAAAAAAAAAGTTCTATATTTTGTTTTACTACTAAAAACGGGATACGGAAATATATATATGTAGGACTGCAAGATACAGTCAGAACGTAGATATTAGACACCCCCAACTGACATGGAAAATAAATACCTGCTATTTAAAAACTAGTTCTATTCATCATTTTCACACAAAAATCTCTTTTTACGCTTGCTTTCCCTCTCTATTCCTAATCTGAACTCTCTTCATGCTTTTTTATTTCCTGCATCTCTGCATTTGCATCCTGGGAATTTACATCTTCCCCCATTTGCTAGGGATGGGGAAAAAACAAAAACAAAACACAACCAGTTGGTCACAATCCATCCAATACTTAAAACCCTTCCTGCAATATTGTGTATCAGAATTCAGAATGCTAATCATACTGCTTTAGCCATGCATTTAGGACTGAAATTAAGGTTTTAAGTGTTGACTTTTAACACCGTCAGGTCAGGGTCACGTTCCTGTTGTTTCTGATTAGTTATCTTAAATGTCTTAGGGAGATTTCAGTAACATTGCAAGAATGGAAGCTGAAACCTACTGTATTTGAGAGCTGTACTGTGCAAAGACCTGTCCTAGGTCATTATTTTATGTTTAAAGCAAAATATCTGTCCAATTTCTATTAAAAAGGAACAAAATGTTTTGTGCATGTTCCAAGAAGGTCAATAGTATATTGTAAGATGGCACATTGGTTTGAACTTAATTAGACATTGATTTGCGAAATCAGGTGCGCTAGTGCTCTAACTTCATCTTTACAATACAAATACATGGGTGTACTGGATGATATTCAGATTGGAATATATACGTTAATGCAGTTTTACACGTAAATGTTATGAACATTTGGAAATAGTTAATAAGATAGTTGTTTCATATTAACTATCTTAAAGAAAGCAATCCAAAAGACATCCATAAATTAACATAAATAAGACGAGTCATTCATTTGTGACAAAATGATGGCAGAAGAGTTAGTAGCCGACACGCTGCAATGGCCGAGCCGTATTACTGGAAGATTTAGTGCACACCGTGTTTAAGAGGAGCTCTTCCACCGTTAATTGTCGTTTTGTCATTTTAATTTCCCTGTAAGCTTTTTTTTATGGTGTTTTACAAGCATCACTAAATGCAAATCAGCTGTGCCAGGAATATTCAGTCTGGTTAGGACAATGATAACATTTACACACAACTTTAGTAAAATAGATAAATGTCTCTGTTATACTCATAGCAACACCACACACACACAGAGACACACTAAAATACTATTGTAGAAGTGTCGATGTCTATGTTTAAGCTGTAGCAGACACACATAGTCAACCATTTGATGCATCAGCTGATCATTAATGGTAATGTTTAGGATTAAGGTAAGGGTTTGCCAATCTTGTAATAGCTATTGATTGTCAATCACAAATTGCACCAGTCACTGGTCTTAAATGTCAAAACAGGCATACTTCTACTTTCTTTATATCCAAGCTTTTTGTCCTTTTGGAGCAATGCAAAGCAACTACTAACTGTAATTTTGCAATTAAATAATAACAAAGCTGCACGCAAAGAAGATGTAATATGTAAATTCTTATTTTCAACTTGTAATGATAAAAATCTTGCAAAATTCAGAAAATGTGGAGTAGGCAAATAAATAATTAAGAGTAGGGGACATACTGGGTAATTACATGGAAACATTAAGGTATAGTTTGACCATCATGGCAAAACATGATGGACAGCTCGTATTAATCTGTGACTAGCCAACACAAGATTGACGGGCATAAGCAGTTACTTAATTGGTTGCTGCCAAAAAAATGAATGACTTATGTCCCCGCCCACGATAGACTCTAAGCACCAATAGGGATCTAGCCTTTGGGCGCCAAAACGGCCAGAAACGGCCCTGAATTACGCAAAACATTTGTAAGTCTGGCAGGAATGGAGTTTGGTTTAATCTATGGAAACATTTAGACACAATTTTAATAAAAGATGAATAAATTAGGTATACCAGAAGAAAAGCTGGTAGAGCAAAATACATGCCACTATTGCAGTTAATAATCTTTTAACAATATCTTGTGCCATTTCAAACAAATAAACAGTTGCTTTAAACATAAATTTCTCAGGTGACCTAAGACTTTGCCACAGTACTGTATATATAAGTTGAGGTGAAGAAGAAGAGATGGTTTTCTGAGTTCATTTCAATATATATATATATATATATATATATATATATATATATATTGGTCTTTTTTTATTCAGGTAGCCCTACAATTGTAGCCACACTAGTGAAGCAGTGTTTCTAAGGAGAACCCACTGAGAGCAGAAGTGTATTTTCATTGACTCTCTTTTATCTTGTATGGTACTGTATGTAAATCTAATCTCATAATCATTTTTAATACAGTAATATAGTAATTACTAAAGACGGTAGCAACCGCTGATGTGTAAGAGCAATACCATGATTTTTTTTTCTACTGTCACTCCATTTTTTGTTCATTCTCAACACTTAAGTGCTTTAAATGCCAAAGTGTGGCCACAAATTCTGACCTTACAGGCGCCATTTATATAGTTATATAGTTATGTAGTTAAGTGCTGCTCTATTTATTTATGAATTCATTCTGTGATTCGTTTAATGTGAAGTATTTCAGTGCACAGCTCTACTTTTTCAATTTCGTAACACCCTGATGGATAAAGCTGAAATTATACGGTGCTTTTCGGGTCTTCCTTAACAACTTGAAGGCATAAGTGGAAATGATGAGACGTAGACTAATGGATGCTGCTTGTTCTTCATCGAGTACAGTTTAGTATGAACAGAACACGATGTTGGGTTGATGTTTATGTGACATGCCTCCTTTTGTCATTTTTTTAATTACACAATGTATAGCAAATTATATTTTGGACTCCAGGAAGGTGGGACGGTGAGAATGCAAACTGGACAGATGATGTATTTAACAAATTATCTTCGTCACCTTCTATAATCTGTATGGATATACAGTGGACAGTTAGAATACATAGCAATTAACAAAACCCTGTTTAAAAAAAAAAAAAATTTAAACTATGGCTGAGCAATCTTGAAAATCTGACTTCAGTGTTTTGTTTTGTTTTTGTCTCAGAGTCACTACAAGTTTTGTTGAAAACTGGGCCAGGATGCAAAATGAGTCAACTAACTACCTATGCAGGGTTGGCATCATTCTCAGGCCAGTTAGCTGACAGTTGTATGAGAAGCAGATGAACCACAGGACCAGGAGCTGGAGGAGAGTGCATGTCAAGCTGCTAAAAGGGCTATGTAAAAAAACAAAAACAAAAAAACAAAAAAAAAAACCAGACACCAGAGGCCATTGCTGCAAAGGTCAGCAGGTTGAAATATATGGTGCCATTTACCTATTTTCACGTTTATTCTTGGTCCGCCTCTGCAAAATGATCTGTGAAGCAGGAAGTTAGCCAGCGCTCCTTACTGAAGGTCCACAGAAAGTAGTTGTGTGTCGAGAAAAGCTAGTTTCTGTTCATGCCATTCAGTTAAAGCAATAATTTGGATTAATAGTTTTAATGTCTTAATTTCAATGATGCTTTTTCATCGTGTTTAAGAATCCTGAATATATTTTCCACAACATGGGTTTAGTGATGTTGACAAGAGAGAGCTTTGTAAACAAGTGTGTTCATGTGTGTGGGTTTTCGATTGAGAAACAGAGTGAAATTACCCCCTGATGCCCCCCCCCCACCCTGCCTCTCTCCCTCTCTCTCACACACACACACCCCCACACACACACACACACACACACACACACACACACACACACACACACACACACACACACTTAATACACTACTCAGCTCACCATGTGCATACATTTCTTCAAAAACCTTAATATGTAACATATCAGAGAGGACTAGAGCAAAAAAAAAAAGTCTTTCTCTCTCTCCTGTATGCATTCCTCCTCATCCTTCTCTCCTCTGCTCCTCGTCCTTCTCTATTTTTGAGAAAGAAGCTCTTTTGCATCCCTTGTTCTTGTGTTTTTCTATCATATTGTTTGAGATTGAATTATACTGCATGCATGGGATTTAAAAAAAAAAAAAACGAAAGCAAAACAAAGTCTCAACTTATTTGCGAATGGCCAGAATGAGGTAACTGTCTTTTTCTCCTGGCTTCTTGGTTGTTCTCTCACTCTTTGGCTGGGAAAGGAAAACAAATACACATGCATATATTATTTATTGTCTTTTCATGAGTAGTTAAGTCTGATTATCATCAAAACTGCATTAATTAATACTGTTATGCATGTATCTTTATCTGTACTAGACATTGCACTTTGAGTTTGCTCAACCCGGTCAGGTTAATTCATTTTAAACAATTCATTTCATTTTAGTTTGCACACTTCCAGGACTTTTTGAAGCCAAAAATTTTCAAAATTAACAATTAGTGTACGTTTGAAATATTTGTGTCATTGAATTTGCTGCTTTTGATGTTTTCACCACATCATCCATTCAACCCTTTCACACGCTCTGAGAGAGAAAGAAAGAACAGAGAGAGAAAGACGGTTATTAAAATAGTGTACGGTTTATGCTATTAAGACCGATGCTGGACACAGTTTTAATGTCATAATATGTATAAAAAAAAAAATTAAAAAGGAAAAAAAAACCACAACAGAACTGTATAAAATATATTTCAATGGAATGTTTATTATTTACCTTTTATATTTTTGAAACATGTAAAGAAAAAAATAATAAACTGTAATAATTTAACAAAGTCTGAGAAAAACTGAGACTTAAAACATTATCCTGTTGAAGGTATGAATGTTTGAAGGTGAATGCTTACCTACCTGATAAAAGGTCTTCATTACAAATAGGGGGGAAAAAACACATGAAATGGTACAAAAAAACAAAAGAAAAAAGTACATTTAAAAAGAAAAGCTTATGAAAATCAATAAAAAATTATAAAAGCTCTTGCCAAAATTTTCAATATGTGTCTTGTTTTCTTATTTCTTTGTTTAATGTGGAACTGCTTTTACTGTGTTGCCTCCATAAGAGTGCTGTATGTGTAAGAAGTTTGATAGAGAAGTTTTTTTAAATACTTTTCTTCCCAGTCATGCTGCTGGAGGCCACAAAGTTACGTTCATATATTTGGCAGAAGCTTTAATGCAAAAAAAAAAAAAAAAAAAAAAAAAAAAAGCTTTAATACAAAAAAAGAAATGCAATTTAATTCTGAGGCACAATTTAATCCAAGAATAGAGTTCAGTAGCTGAGGGTTAAATGTTTTGCTCAACAGCAGCTCCAGCAGCCCTGTTAATTGAACTCAAAACTTTCTGGTCACTCAGACAGAACCTTCATATAAGTGATTTGATAAATAGCTAAGAAGAAGAAGAAGCCTTTATTTGTCACATATACATTACAGCACAGTGAAATTCTTTTCTTCACATATCCCAGCTTGTTAGGTTGCTGGGGTCAGAACACAGGGTCAGCTATGATACAGGAGCCCTGGAGCAGAGAGGGTTAAGGGCCCTGCTCAAGGGCCCAACAGTGGCAGCTTGGTAGCGCTGGTGCTTGAACTCCCAACCTTCAGATCAGTAACCCAGAGTCTTAACTGTTGAGCCACCATTTTTCAATCACAGAAATTAACACAAAATCAAGCAAACTATGCAATATTTGGAGGAACTTGCAATTTTTCAGAATTACAACAGATTTTCCACAGATTTGGGCCAAGATCCATCATTTGACGTCATCACAACATGCATTCAGCCAAAGCCGTCTTCGATTCACGTACATCGAACATGAGTACAGCTAAAAGATCTCAAACATAAAAGAACAAACATCACTGCAAAAGACCATGCAACGCAATTTAGCCAATTCAAGTAGTATTCCAAAAGAAAAGCACATAAAACTTCACAAATTGGATCACAAATTGTTTTAAAAAACTGTAGCAAAATCAAGCATTTTTGGCCACAACAATCGCAAAAAAACTCTGCAAAATCCTGTACAGACTGCCTTTAAGTAAGGAATAAAACACAAAGAGGTTTATAAGTGTTTTAATCCCCTTATACTACAGCAGTTTACCAATAATTGCAACTATTTATTTATTTATTAATTAAAGAATAACACTTTTCCCCCCATTTTCTCCCCAATTTGTCCAATTCCATCCCATAAGCCAGCTCTCCCCTATCACACAACAACTACCAGCCAGAGGAGGTGGAGGTCCGAGACACGTGAAGCCAGCCAACCGCATCTTTTCAAATTGCTACTCATGCTGAGTTACACTGCAGCATAACACATTCTACGCTATGATTAGCCCTTTTATTTTCAACGCCCAAAAAACAAGTTAGTTCCTGCTGTTTCTTACCTTATAGAAGCTATAAACAGTCATTCTCTCACCAGCCTCTCCTTTTTCTCTCCCTTAAAATGAATAAGACTAAACAAAGCTGCCGACTCATCCACCTTAAAGACTTTACCATATCAGAAAATCTAAAGTTACAGCTTTGCCTCTGACTGTTACAAAGCGCTGACGTTAGACTCCTTTCATAAATGTTAAATAAACGTCCTCACAGAAAACTTCATCACATCAATAATTAAACACCTTTTTTTTTTACATTTTGTTTATACAGTGTGCCTATCATAAACATCCCTGTTACTATGGTCATGTTACTATAGAAATGATATCCTGTTAGAATTTGCGCATTAATATAAACCAGATTACTCTACTGTCATAGGTACTAGTAGAGAAAATGAATCAACACTTACTTACTGATCAATCAAAATTGAGCATTCAACAGCACTAGTATAATAGTTAATAAATAACAGCTAATAGATAGCAATATCCCAATTTATAACAAAGCTGGGGTAAGAGGTTGTGTCAGCCACTGTAGAGTGCCTCTGGAGCAGATTTAGGCTGCGATCCATTCTGAAGTGATGAATTCTATGCAGGGCACTTCAAAGAGGAAATGAGAGTTTGATGTCTATCTTGGTTTTCTCACTTCATTTTTCAAATCCTGTGTTTTTGCTTCTGACACTAAACCTCAGCAGCACTGTGGAATCTCTATGCAACATTTAAAAAATGCATAGAGTTTATAAAACAAGACGGTAAATCTGAATACTGTGTTCAGTCCACAGGCAAATAAATGCAATGGCATACTGTGATATTTTAAGGCCATCTGTTTTGCATATGTGCACTGCAAAAGCATCCACTATGACCAAACAGAAGTGGCAAGATGGGATTCATGAACATTCGGTCTTAGCCTACCCAGTCCACCAGGTATTCAGTACTCCAACCTGCTTGGTGGGACTCCCAGAAGCCTCTGGAGCACATGGACAGGACACCTGCAATAGAGTTGCAGCAATACATGAGGAGACAAAGAAGTCAAAGATGCAAGAGAGAGCATGAAACATGGGACTCAACCTATGATTTCCTAGAAGGCTAAGCTGATGTTTTTCAAGCTCTATAATTGTGTTTGTTTCAGCTATTGGTCTGTGAGGTGAACAGTGGTGTTAAACAATGTCCAGAATGCTTCCCAATACCTTGAAGCAAAACTGAAACACAATCCCCAGAATAACTGATGTACCAGGCAAGCAGATGCGTTACAAAATCCATGGAATTGGGACCATGGAGTCTCTAAAACTCTAGGATTTCTAGGTGATGAAGATGGACACCGTTTTGAGTCTGGTTCTCAAGGTTTTTTCCTCATGTCATGTTTTTCCTCAACACAGTTGCCTCTGCCTTTATGCCCCTCTTCTGTGGCCACCCATTTGCTCATGAAGCGCAAAATCCTGTCCACACCATGGCTTAAACTCAGTCAAATAAAAAGTACAAAAAATAGGAAGTGAGAGTTCATTGTCTATTTTGATGCTTCAACAAATGTCACTTACTTTGAATATGTCAACCCAGAGAAGGTGATCTTTATTGATAGCTGCACACCAAGGAAAGAAGCTTGAGAACAGTCTCTAAGTAACACAGCTCAAATTTCCAGATACATTTTCAGGAATTGCAGTTATTTGAATTCATCAGGGTGGAAAGACCTGAACACAAAACAGCCTTACCAAACAAATCTGATCTTCTGTTGCATCTCTTGGACAAGGCAAGATAAAACATGCAGATTTTCTCTTTTGCTGTTTTCACAAACCTTGGGAAGTGTGTGCTGTGTTGAGTGTTGGAAAAATGTTTTGTCTATGAAGATTATGTGGATATAAACCTAGTAGTGTACTGTCCAAAAAGTAACCTAACAGGACACTGCCCGAGCATTTAAATACGCAGGCACTAATTATCCCAATCTCTTATTCCCATAACAGGGTAGTAACCAAATGAAGGGGAAAACCCATCCCACACTACTACAATCTACCCCCCAGTTTCGCATCATCGCCCCAACGATGAGCTAACCCTAGTGAGAAAATTGGAGAAAAAGAATTAACATAACCAAATAAAACAACGTAAGGCTAGTTCCAGGGTCTAAACAAAGCAGAAACTACCTGAGACGCAGGCCTATGAGAACTAACAGTCCCACTAGCCACTCCCTGCACTGCCTGGGGGAGATGATACAAATTGGAATGCTGCCCTGCTGTGGTGCGAGCAGTCCGTCGTAAAGGTGTTTGGGTTACCGTGTGCAAATTTGGAACTGTAGGGCCAGGCAAAGAAGCAGAATGGGTCAACAGCCTCAACTCCTGGACCACTGGGATGGCCATGGGCAAAACTGGAACCTCTGCTGTCAATGCCAAAGGGTTGCCAAAGGAGAAAGATTTCATAGGGACGGAACTTGTACCAGAAACATCTGAGCCAGTGGGCACTAGAAGCCACAAGTCGTCACTAACATGTTCCTGGGGTGGCCTAACCATCACCGAAGGGTTACCCTGATGAATGTCCTGGGACTCTGGCTGCAATTGGGCCTTCAGCATAGTCCGATGTACATGTGGAATCTTCCCGAGGTCATTCATACAATAGTATCAGTAGTATACACAACTTCTCTTTCTTTAGGCACTTTACATACCTGATACGTGACAGAGCTCCAAAGATCTTGAAGTTTATGACAGCCCTTTACTCCAAGATTACACAAGTACACTCTCTGGCCCTCATACAGTGGCTCCTCCTTCACCCTCATGGTCATGGTAGTCCTTGCGGCGTGAGGCTACACTGATCAGTTGCTCTCTAGCACCTTCAAATGCTACCTGAAGGTGAGCTTGTTGCTCTCAAACCAGTCATTTACAGTGCCAGCCTCAGACTCTCACACTCTGCCCAACAAGAAGTCTACTGGGAACTGGGGGTCATTGGACAAACATAAGAAAGTGCGGAGACCCACCAGTTGACTGATGTGGAGTAGTGTTGTAGCAAAAAACTAACTGAGGAAGGCAGGAGGCCCAGTCTCTCTTTCTTGTAACAGGTAGAGTATGCAGCAGATTGTGCATAGTTCTATTAAAATGCTAACATTGTCCATTGCCAGCAGGATGGTAAGGTGTGGTATGTGACCGGGTAACTCCATACAGGTGGCACAGTTGCTGTATAAGACTGCTCTCAAAACTGCAACCCTGATCGGAATGGAGGCCAGGTCACAAGAACCTGGACCACAGGTCCCGAGTAGGTATAGCTGTCATAAACTTGCTAAAAATGTCAGTCATGACCATAACATTTACCAGGCCATTGGGTGAAGGCTCCAGAATTGTGAAGTCCGTGGCTAAAATCTCCTTAAGATGTCCCATGAAACTAGGAACGACAAGGTTAGTATCCTTGGCCACTTGACATCTCTCACACTCTTGACACCAGTGCTTCACCTCAGCAGCCATTCCTGGCCAAAAGCAGTGTTGGCGGACCACTCCGGTCATCCGCTCTACCCCCTAATGTCCATGATCTTGTTGCAACTAGGTGAGTATGTCTCACTTCAATGATGCAGGTAAAACTACTTGAAAGATCTCCTCACCCCCATTAGGCCAAAAGGTCTGATGATGTAATACACCATCCCCCTCCACCAGACGAAATGGCATAGCAGAGCCAGAGCAGGGGTAGATAGTGCTTGACACATCAAAGAACTAGAAGAGTCAAAACAGCTCAAATATCAGGATCTGCCCACTGCAGGGAACACATATCATTACATTACATTACATTACATTTACTGCATTTGTCAGACGCCCTTATCCAGAGCGACTTACATTTATTTCATTTATACATCTGAGCAATTGAGGGTTAAGGGCCTTGCTCAAGGGCCCAACAGTGGCAGCTTGGCAGTGCTGGGATTTTAACTCATGACCTTCCGAGCAGTAGTCCAATGCCTTAACCACTGAGCTACCACTGCCTACAGAATGGTGAGGTAAGGCAGAAATGGCAGTTTTATTTACCTGGAGCTGCTGTAATATAGCCACAGTCTGCTGTAAGGGCTCTGGAACAGGAGTGGAGGTGATGGCTGGTAAATACTGTGAAGACATAGCATCGGCATTCTTATTAATTCAGTTGCTCCCAGCTTTGCAGAGGCAAGGTGATTCAAAGGATTGTTATCTGTGTAAATTATACACTTAAAAGATACTCTAAAAGATGCCCTAAAAGATACTCACGAAATTTGTCTGTAACAGCCCATTTCAATACCAAAAAATTTAGTTTCATATAACTATTACTAATATTAATATTAATATTATAACTATATTATATAACTAATTGAGCATATTAGGTTCAGGAGGGCAAAGGCCCTGGCTTGCATATGCTATAGGCTGGACCTTACCTTCCTGTTCCTGTGACAGTACTGCCCTAATCCATCTTCCAAAATAAATGGTAGTGCGAAGTTAGCATAAGCCAATACTGGAGTGGAAGTAAGTTTAGCTTTCATTCCCTCAAAGCTTTGCTCACAGGTTTCAGCCACTAGCTTATGCAGAGGTGCTGTCAGCTTAGCAAAACCCTCCACAAAACGATGAGCATAGCTAGCAAAGCCCAAGAATGACCACAACGCCGACACATGGCTTGGTCAGTGGAGACAGCAGAGCTGGAAATCCCAAATCCCAAATAGCCAACCTCCTGCCTAAAGAAGGGACATTTCTCCAAATCAGCTTAGCGCCCTCTAATCACTCCAGATTCTATGGAATGGTGGAAGAAAATACCATAACATCATCAAGATAGAGCAACAGGGACTGACAGTGCTGCTCCACAAACAGATGTTGCATGAGACACTGAAATGTGCTTGGGGCATTACAGAGACCAAAAGGCATGTGGTTAAACTCAAATAGTCCAAAAGGAGTACAAAAGGCTGTCTTGGCTTTATCCTTTTCTGCAACAGGAACTTGATTGTACCTGATGGATAAACCAAGAGTAGAAAACCAGCAGGCTCCAGAGAGTGCATCCAACGACTCTTCTATACATGGTAGCAGAAATGCGTCTTTTTGGCGGTAGTCCATGCAAAGGCAGGGGCTACCATCCTTTTTCTGCACCAATACAATGGGGGATGCATAGGGACTGCAGCTCTCCCTAATGACCTGCACCTCAAGCAAATGATTGATATGGACCTTAACAACCACATACTCTGATGGTGGCAGGCGCTTGTAACACTTCCGAACAGGAAATTCATCTAACTGGGGGATTTCATGCGATATAAGACTAGTACAGCCCAGGTCTCCCTCATGGGCAGAGAATACGGACTGATAGTTATGCAGCAATGTCCAAACCTGTTGGCAATAAATCAAGGGTGTCAATTTGACTCAGAATAGAGCTGGAAGGGGAACCAGCAACTTCAATGGCCTCCAGCTCAGCTACACCCTTGGGCAAACTAACAACATCAACACTGCATAGATGACCTAACTGGGTGCGAGGATAAAGCAAAACATCAATAGTACCAACAATGGTACCCCTGGACACCAAGGCTAAAACAGGGGAAGTTAACAATCCTACAGGTAAGCCAGAGTCAAGAGGCTCAAATAAAGCAGAACCACTGGAGAAATGGGCTGAACGAGTTGCAGCAACAAATTTAGTTATACCCCCTGGAATACGTTGAACCCTCCCTTGACATAACTTAACAATACTCCCCACAACAGAAGAAGGATCAACCTCAGCCTGATGATATTGATGCAGGGCTTGAAGCACAGGACCAGGGACCTGAGACACCATAGGCAAGTTAAATAAGGCAGACCCATGTTGCCAGAACAAAAGCTCAAAGCATTTGCTAATAACATTCATCTCAAGAACACCGGGAACACTGGCACCACCAGTAGGTTTCTTTACTACCAATATGTCACAACCAGGTATGGCCTTTCCACACAGTGAAACATCAAATTCTAGATAGCCTAAGTAAGGGATGGCTAATCCATTAGCAGCCCTAAGCTGAAGCCACCGGCAGGCCTGTAAACTTCCTGTCTTAAAATGTTCCAAAAAAAACTCTCCATGATTGTGGACACCATTGAACCTGTGTCCAATAAACATAATCCTCCCCATAAGGACTTCTTCATGAGGACAGAACATTAATTTTGCTGTGGTGCCCACACTACTTGTGACACTAGAGCCAGTAGGGGCCCCACCCAAACTGTGGCTCAGCAGTTTGGAGGGCATTAGTTTTACAACTATATGCATCTATATACAAAAACTATACATATATACATATGTATACAAATATATGTCCTGGTGGGTTGCGTTCTCAAATACTGGGTGTTCTGGGGATGAATGTACATAGGCAATGCTACCAGGACCTTGTTGGACAGCTTGGCTCCACTTTGTTTGAATCCCTCCCGGTATCTGGTGCTCCTCCATCAGTTTTCCAAGCTTTGCAACATTGTCAGCGAAGTAGTGTTCAATCTGTCTGGGAACCCATGACTAAGGTAAGGGGGTCCTCACGCATGTTGCATTCTGGGCAGTACCATTAAGTTGGTTGTAGCCACCTGTGCAGAGCTGTTGGCTGGCGATACAGTGCTTCCTAAGCCTTCTGAGATAGGGTTACTGGAGGGATTGTGAGTTTTTTCTGCATTGGTGCATGTGTCTGGAGGCACTGTGTACTGTGTACTGTGCCTACATTGAGCCACGGTGGTCAATGTAGGCACCTTTAATGTCCTGCTTTTTCCACGCAGGGTGTTAAGTACTCTGGCTAGGGTGCACTTAATTAGCTTACCTGCAGGGGTTACTGAAGTCAGGCCAGCAACTATATCCCGCTTCTAGATGATGTTCCGGTGTGACTGCGACATCATCGAATTCCTCCTTTTGAGTAAGAGGTTGTGAGAGCCCACATTAATCAGCTGCTGGAGTCTCAGGTAATTAGGGAGAGTTGTAGTCCCTACGCTTCCCCAATTGTTCTGGTTAAAAAGAAAGATGGTAGCCTATGCACGTGTGTGGACTACCGTCAGTTGAATGCCAGGACAAGACGGGATGCGTTTCCCTTACCTCAGATTGAGGAGTCACTGGACGCATTGACTGGGGCCCATTGATTTTCTACTATGGATTTAGCCAGTGGGTATAACCTAAGACCGTTGTTTGCACCCCATTCAGTTCATTCGAATGGAATCGGAAGCCATTGGAGAAGTTGTTTGGAGACCAGCAGTGTCAATACTTACTGTTGTATTTAGATGATACTATGGTGTTCTCCACCTCTGTTGAGCAGCACTTGGAGAGGTTGGAGGTGGTGTTAGGTCGTCTAGAGTGGGAGGGGTTGAAGGCAAACTGAAGAAGTGAGCTTTCTTTCAGCAGCAGCTGAGGTACCTGGGCCACATAATTTCATCTGGGGGTGTGGCAACTGATCTCAGTAAGATCAAGGCAGTGGTGCAGTGGCATCGCTCTTCCAGTGTTACTGAGTTACAGTCTTTCCTGGGTTTTGCCAGCTACTACTGGTGATTTGTAGAGGGGTTTGCCAGGTTGGCAGCCCCATTACATAGGCTGGTAGAGGATTGTGCTGGGGGTAAGGGAAAGCAGACTGGGAGGAGTTTTGCTAGCACCTGGAATGAGCAGTATCAGGAGAGCTTTGAAGGGTTAAAAGAAAAGCTTACCACTTCCCCAGTACTCGCTGCAGACTAAATGCAGACTTCTCTAAACCCTTCATTTTGGAGGTAGATGCTAGCTACCAAGGGTTGGGAGCGGTCCTCTCCCAAGAGCAGGAAGGAAAGGTGAGGCCAATTGCATATGCTAGCCATAGTCTGAGGCCCACAATGCACAATATGTCTAACAACAGCTCCATGAAGTTGGAGTTTGTGGCACTCAAGTGGGCCATGACAGAGAAGTCCTGCGAGTACTTGTTGGGTAATAAGTATGTGGTATTTACTGATAATAACCCCCTTAGCCACCTGACTTCTGCTAAACTGAGTGCCAATGAGCAGCGCTGTGCTGCTCAGTTAGCTGCCTTTGATTTTGAGATCAAATATCATCCAGGTAAGAGCAATAAAAATGCATATGCTCTGTCATCATGGGATCCACCAGACCCCAGTGTGTTGGGTGGGATGATTCCAGGTACTGCAGTTCCCGGGTCATTGTAGCAGCTACAGAATTAAGAATGTGTGTTTTTTCACGCAGTTTCATACGATTCTTCACATGTGATCACACGGCACCCTGCAGGCACGCTTCTTAAATTAATTTGTTGTGCTTCACACAATAACCACTAGGTGGCACATGGAACAACATAATGTAGCTGAACACACAGTACACTAAAAAAATGGAATGTGTGGTCAGTTAGATTTAAGAAAAAATATTACGTATGGTTCACATAAAAATATGATGTTTCTCATCAAAACTTTAGCTTAACCTAATTTAAACAAGTTTCATGCAGGATGTAGTATGCCAGCAACTGGGGTTAGTGTCTCAGCTCAGTTAAGCGTGTTCATTTTTCAATGTAGAAACTCGATTGGTGTGTGCTTGTGTAAATATTAATGTCCTTCCTCAAAGTAGTGTTGAATTAATTTCATTTTCTCCTTTCTTGCCAATGGAAATTTTGTTCTTTTCTTAGATTTAAAGTTTCACTATTGAAAAAACTGCCCAGCCAACACACCGATGTGGGGCTCAAAGGGTTTGCACCTGGGCTGATATTTGGGGCCCACCTGGGCTACCCAACTGGGGCCCAGCAAATTTTGTCCACAGTTACCATGGAGGCCCCACATGGGTTAGCCCAGATGGGTTGATGGGCTCCATATAGGGCCCATATGGGTAAACCCAGGTTTCTTCCATTTGGAGCCTACAGGAGTCTGCCAACATGGGTTGATGATGGGACCCAGCTAGGTGCTCTTGTGGACCACAACAGGTATATATATGGGCTACCATATTTGTCTGGTTGGGTTACCTTATTTTACAGTAAACCCCTAAATATAAATATTACATTTAACCCACTAAAGTACACTAAAATGTAAAATGTATTGCTTCAATGAAGAGAGACCAGTAGTTCATGCTTTACTTTATTAAGCAAGGTTTTAGTGGGAGTAATTTGAACATATCTATAATAACTTGTAAATAACTTGTAAATAACTTTTGAAAACTCGTAAAGTACTCACAAAAATTTTTTTTGGATTTTTTATTTTTTGGGGGTTTACAGAGTTTACCTTGTACTATTCATATCTGCATATCTGAAAAGTCTAAAATGAAGTTTTCCAAAAACAAAACAAAATAAACCAAAAACAAAACAAAATGCAGTGCAGCTCCTCACTCCTCTGTCCCCTTTAAAAAGAGAAAATAAATTAATCAACCATTTTGCAACTCTTTTTAATTCCCTTTTTCACAGTTAAAACTTTATGACAAAGAACTGCACAGATGCAGATGTCACGACAATCTATCAATAAATCCTCATGTATAAAATATAGCGGCTGTGGATGAGAGGGGAGTTGACTGCTGGAAGTCAAAGATATTGTATTTAAGTTTATGTTCTGTTTGTTCAACAGTTGTTTGATAAATTGCTATTAAACACATTCAGACAGATTTCAATTGCTAGCTTTATTCTCAATTCTTATCGTTTTGGTTATGGGGCGCCAGAAATTCAGGAAAAATTGTACTGTATACAGTGCTGTCTTCTAACAGTAAAAAAGAGGTGCGATCTCTGAGGGAGTTCGCTACCCAGTGATGTTAGCTAGCTGTAATTCTAACATGATGAAGAAGAAGCCAAATATGTTGATATTTGATTAGTCCATGATGCCATGTATCCTAACAAATTGTCCAGGTCCTCTGGCAGAAAAACAGCCCCAAAACATTAAAGAGCCTCCACCATATTTAACTGTGGGCATGAGGTACTTTTCCATATGGGTACCTCTCTGTGTGCACCAAAACAACCTCTGGTGTTTATTGCCAAAAAGCTCTATTTTGGTTTCATCTGACCATAGAACCCGATCCTATTTGAAGTTCCAGTAGTGTCTGGCAAACTGAAGATGCCTGAGTTTGTTTTTGGATGAGAAACTTTCTGACCCCAAGATGCAACTAACTTCTGCAATTCTCCAGCTGTGATCCTTGGAGATTTTTTTGGCCACTCAAACCATCCTCTTCACAGTGCGTTGACACAATATAGACACACGTCCAATTCCAGGTTGATTCATATCATTTCCAGTTGACTGGAACTTCTTAATTATTGCCCTGATGGTGGAAATGGGCATTTTTAATGCTTGTGCTATTTTCTTATAGCCACTTCCCATTTTGTGAAGCTCAACAACCTTTTGCAGCACATCACATCTATATTCCTTGGTCTTACGCATTGTTATGAATGAGTAAGGGAATTTGGCCTATGTGTTGCCTCATATTTATACCTCCCTTTGAAACAGGAAGTCATGGTTGAACAATTTCCTGTTCCTAGTCACCCAGATGTACTAAAAAAAGTAAAAGGTTAAACAATAAAGACAAAATTTCACAGCCTTCTTTGCTCATATTTACTAAGGGTGCCAACATTAGTGGAGAGCACTGTTTATATGAGGTAAACACCTGGAATGTGCAGGCCTAACTAACTTTATACAAATACAGCCATCAAAGTAGTAGCTAGGTCTGCCAAGGGTAGTTACGTCTGTGAGTAGATTAAAGGCATATTAGGCACAAAATATTGAGGAATAGCTTTTTGCTTTGGGAGTAATTTGCAAACAAAGCAGAAGTTATTTTAAAATTTTGTATCTGCTATTTTTGACAATACTTTTTTAAAGACCTGTTTTTCATTTCTCCTGCCTCGTTAAAAAAAAACCAGTCAAATAGTTATTCATGTTAAATGTTTTCATTTCTGTTACTGACAAGAACATAGAATGGACAAAAAGTATATGGACTCTGCCTAACCAAGTTAAATCTGAGAAGTGCATACAACCTAATTCCTCAGGACTATCTTCTCTACAAACATTCCAGGACTACAGTGGTGCTTGAAAGTTTGTGAATCCTTTAGAATTTTCTATATTTCTGCATAATTATGACCTTAAAAATATAAGATTTTCACACAAGTCCTAAAAGTAGATAAAGAGATCCCAGTTAAACAAACAAGACAAAACTTGGTCATTTATTTATTGTGGAAAATGATCGAATATTACATATTTGTGAGTGGCAAAAGTATGTGAACTTTTGCTTTCAGTATCTGGTGTGACCACCTTGTGCAGCAATAATGGCAACTAAACGTTTGCGGTAACTGTTGATCCATCCTGCACATCGGCTTGGAGGAATTTGATCCCATTCCTCAGTACAGAACAGCTTCAACTCTGGGATGTTGGTGGGTTTCCTCACATGAACTGCTTGCTTCAGGTCCTTCCACAACATTTCTATTGGATTAAGGTCAGGACATCGCCATTCCAAAACATTAACTTTATTCTTCTTTAACCATGCTTTGGTAGAATGATTTGTTATGACTTAGGGTTGTTGTCTTGCTGCATGACCCACTTTCTCTTGCGATTCAGTTCACGGGCAGATGTCCTGATATTTTTCTTTAAAATTCGCTGGTATACTTCAGAACTCATCGCTCCATCAATGATGGCAAGTTGTCCTGGCCCAGATGCAGTAAAACAGGCCCAGACCATGATACTCCCACCACCATGATTCACTGATGGGAAAGGGTGGTTTAAAAAAGGTGGAGAGAGAGAAGGGAGGAAAAAAGAATGGACTAAACGTATGGACCACTTTTTTTTTTTTTTACTATTGCAGAGATTTCTGAACAAAACAACTGTGTATGTATGTTCTAGTACCAACATCTATTAAGGATCAAAATTAAAGTAGTGCAGGAGTTCTTAACTCATTCCACAACATGGTGGAATGTAGTGTTTTCCTTTCTCTAAACATAACACTTCAATTAAACCAAAAGCTCTATTTTGGTTTCATCCAGTGCTTAATTTGTAAATCTGCAGGTCCTGGAACAATAAGAGGGTAGTAATCCGGCAGGTTTGGAGGCATGCGAAAGGTCCCAGTCTTTTCACCTAGCTAATGATATTCACTGCTGATAGGTAGGCCTATGAAATTGATCACACTAGTACAGTGATATAACAAGTTTACAGCAGTGAGTATTCTCAGTACAAAGGGAAAAATTTATGGATTGCACATTCTATCAATTTATGTGCTGTCACCCCAGTTAGCTACAAAACACATTTGGCCAAAGCACTTTGTAAACAAAGCTACGTTTCATACAGTAGGCCTACTTACATTCAACTAACTAACTGCACAACATAATCAAGAAAAAAAAGCATCTTACCTAACACAAAATATTCCACAAAGCCATCATGTCTGTGTCCTCCTCCTCTTCCCTGTGTCCCTTACGTATCCATGAGCACAAATGGCTCGGGATTGAACTTTGTAAGTGGTGGACCCACAATGTTCAAAAACATCAGAGACGAGATGGTGGGGATGAGAAGGGATGCACGCTGTGAGCTACAAATGAGATTAATTTTGGAGAAACCTTGCTCGCGCTCCACTCAAGATTGGTATGGTATTCACAGTAGCCCAAAACTGCTTCAGTCCTCCTGGAACTTTTTGTGTATTTGATTCCCTGTACTCAAAAAAAATGACTGTACGTGGGCTGTTAACTCCATTTCTTTCCCGGCAGTCAGTCTCACTTCCAAAGTTATGCGCAGGTTGCAACATTTAGCCTAATAAGCGCTTCTAAAAACATTCCACAATCAGGCTATAGCATTATCACTGCTAGTCATGTGAACAGTCAGTGACCTGCTGCCACTCACTCTCTTGGACTCTTGCCTTTTTAGTATTTAGCTCCGTTTTCTCGCTGTCATTGTTTGTGTTCTTAAAAAATGCTTTTAACATTAACTGCTTTCTTTTCACCATGACACACTCTACAACCCATTCTGCGTGACTGTAGGCTTCACTTTATGACAACGATTTCAGGTGAACTTTGAACTTGACATGATTACTTTATGTGAAAGAGGCTATTGATTGGCTATTAGCAATATCTGAGCGGTAATATAAAATTAGCATTTTTATTGCAGGTTTTTTTTTTGTTGTTGTTATTCTATTTTACTTTTGGTGAATTAAAAACTAAAACTGTTTGTTTTGATAATATTACTGTGTGAGACTTTAAACACCCAGCTGCAGAGGTGATGGATCCACATAAAAAGGTTCCGGAATGCAGGTGTGCTATATTTTGGATGAGACCAGAGCTTAATTTGAGCTGGATTCTGCTGGAACAGGATCCGGCTCAAATTAAGCTCTGATCTCATCCATTCACAAAACATTTTTCCAATAGCCTTCTGGCTTGTCCATGTGATCTGGGCAGAAATGTTCTTTTTGGAGAGCTTTCTCCTTGCAACCTTGCCATGCACACCATTGTTGTTCAGTGTTCTCCTGAAGGTGGAGTTATGAGCATTAACATTAGGAAAGGTGAGAGAGGACTTTAGTTGCTTAGAAGTTTTCCTGGGTTCCTTTATTGCTCTTGGAGTGATCTTTGTTGGTAGACCACTCCTGGGAAGGGGAACAATGGTCTTGAATTTCAGATATGCAATATTTGATCATTTTCCTTAATTCCTTAATAAATAAATGACCATGTATAATATTTTTGTCTCATTTCTTTAATTGGGTTCTCATTGTCTACTTTAAGAAAATTTGATGATGTTTTAGGTCATATTTATGCAGATATATAAAGAATTCTACAAACTTTCAAGCACCACTGTATGAAAATCTGGTGATTCATCCATGTATGAATTGAAGCATGGAACTTGAAATGCTTGTAAATATACTACAATATCAGACTTCAGAGTGAGAAAATGGACATTGTTCAGGCTAAAAGAATTCAACGGTTATAACTGCATTCCTTAGAGAGAATATTAAAGAAGACACTGTATCTGTGTATCTAATAGTGATTTGTACTAATCTGTTATTAGCCAAATTGATGATAAGCCAGTCAGGCTAATAAGAAGTACAAAAAATAGGAAGTGAGAGGTTGTGGTCTATTTTGATGCTCCAACAAATGTCACTTACTTTAAATGTGTCAAGCCAGAGAAGTTGATCTTTATTGATAACTGTACACCCACTGGAGTGTCTTAAGAACATAGAAAACCTTATCAAAAAAACAACCTCTATTTAAAATTTTCTGAACAACCATTTCAGGAATTACAGTTTTGTTTTTGTTTTTTTATTCATCGTGGTGGAAAGAACCTGACAACAAAACAGCTTTACCAAACATCTCTTGGACAAGGCAAGATAAATCATGCAGTTTTTCTCTTTTCCTGTTTCACAAACCTTGTGACGTGTGTGCTGTGTTGGGTGTCTGAAAAATGTTTCGTTTATGAAGATTACGTGAATGATGTCATAGTAGACTGTCCAAAAAGTAACCTAACAGGATACTGTGGAGGCATCTCCAATGTGGCACTCGATCTTGCTGAGATTCCACCCCCCCATCTTGAGGTACTCTGTGTGAGCCTTATGAAGGATTCAAGTCTGCATCCTTATTCTTTCTCAAGGTTTCAGAAGCTCAGGAACTTACAAATCTATGGAGCAATCTCTGCCATCCACCCTGGAGCATTTACACATCTTTCAAGTCTGCAAAGTCTACGTATTCATTGCCTAAATGCTACAAAATTCTCCCTTTCATCTGAGATTCTCAGTGACCTTCAGAATGTCACAACTCTTTCATTCATCAGCTGCAGGCTCTCAATCATGGCAATAGATGTGTTTAAAGGAATCAAGAAGTTGGAAGAACTCACATTCATAGACAGCATAGAGGACTTTTCTGAGTTGTTGTGCAGATTAACATTTGTGTCATCATCATTAAACTATTTATATGTGGATGCTTGGAGTTTAGTTATTCTTATCAAGCCAAATTGCATTTTTTCTAATGGGACTTCATTTGATGTTAAAGAATTCCATGGAATTGAGGTCATTCTTCGTATTGAAAGGTTTCAAATAATGGATAAAACAGTATTTAAATACTTCAAGAACATTTCTCTTTTAGCAACAAAATTTACTGAATTAGAAGTTTTAAAATCTGAAATTACAAAAGTGGATAATTTAATAGTTACATATTTGGGTGAGAAGTTAAGTAGCTTTGAAGAAATCTGTGAAACTGCAAATGAACTTTTGTCAAATGCAGTGAGTGTAAGATTCTTAGATGTAACTGATTCTTTTGTGCTCCGTTTAGATAAATGCATGTGGCTTGAAAGCTTTGAAATATCTGCCATTGATAATCAAGCTAAATCAATTAATTTAACTTTCATCAACGTCCTGAGAAACATTATAGAATTGAGGATTCATTGGAGGCTTACCCCAGAGAGTAATAATAGAGATAGGGCTTTGGCATTGTGTGAAACTCAGAATGATCTTGTCACAAAACTCAAGACAGTGAAGCTTTATACAAACAATTTCCAAAATATCAGCTACAGACATTTTAGTTGCCTGCGAGATCTTGAGGAACTGCAATGGCTGAACAGTGACATTGAACATATTGAAGATTTTACATTTAACAATACACATTTGCTTAAAACCTTGGACCTCAGTTCTAACAAAATATCTCAACTAACAAAATATACCTTCTTCACTTTATCTAACCTAAAAACTCTCCTAATTAATGACAATAAGTTGCTTCTCATTGAGGCAGTGACTTTACTTCATTTAACATCTGCAGAGTTTGTAAGTTTGGGAGTCTTTCAATATCCCTCCTCTGAACCTATGAAGATCCATATCAACCTCAGTCTTCCTGAAAATTTGACTAAGTTGTACATCAGCTCTGGAATAAAACCAATGACCCTTATTTTAAGCAACAGCAGGAAATCTAAAGCGGGCCTCAGTCTCCATGTTTGTGGCCAGTCTGTGACTTTCCAGAATTGTGAGAATATGCTTTTCAAATCTCTTGTCCAATTAACTGCAGAGACAGAGCAGTTGCTCTGTGGTCAGTCTTTTCCTGGTCAATTCCTCAAGTCTCTGAGACATTTTATGATCAAAGCAAATCACAAGACGGCACAAATGGACTTGACAGATTTGAACCATCTGGTGAACCTGAAGAGTCTGATCCTTTTTAATGTAGATTTGTCTCATCAGTCTGGTCTTGATATGATTTTTCATAATTTGTCCAATCTGGAGTTTCTATATATTTATTTGTGCTCAGTAACTTTTTTCAACAAAGACTTGAGCAGAGACCTGAAGGCACTAAAAGTGCTGTTTTTCCATGCAGATGATGTGTTCAGTGTGATGGAAAATTTTGTAGAGCCCCTGAAAAACCTTCGATATCTTATCATGCATCAAGCATTTCTACACTGTAGCTGTGACGATGCTTGGATTATCAATTGGGCAAAGTATCAACAGAGCGTTGAAGTGTTTTTCCCTGGGAGCTCAGTGGAAAGACTGCCATGTAAAACTGCAGATGGAACCAAGTTCCTGAATAAGTATGCTCAAGACTACTGTTTAATTTATGTTGACTTTCTCCTTTTTGCCTCCACTTCACTGGGATTGGTGTTCTTCATGCTGGTAGTGCTGCTCCATCAGCTGGCTGGAGATTACCTGCTGGCTTTCTTTCACATAGCTCGTGCCTGGGTAGAGGAGGCCATGAGGGCAAACAGAAAAGGACATTACCACTTCAATGTTTTTGTATCCTACAGCAGGAAGGATGAGCACTGGGTGGTGGATGAACTTCTGCCCAACCTGGAGAAACGTGGAGCCCCTTTCCTCAGGCTTTGCCTGCACAGCAGGGACTTTGAGCTAGGAAAGGACATTGTGGAGAACATCACAGACAGCCTCTACAGAAGCCGACACACCCTCTGCCTGGTTAGCCGCAACTACCTTCGGAGTAAATAGTGCTCTTTGGAGATGCGTTTGGCAACTTACAGATTGCTGGCTGAACACAGGGACGTTCTTGTTCTGGTCTTCCTGGAGAAGGTTCTTCATCATCTCTTAAATGTACATTATAGACTGTCTCGGCTGCTGAAGACCCAGACCTACATAGACTGGCCACAAGACCCAGCTCTGCATAATGCATTTTGGGATAGACTATGGACAAAGCTTGCACCTAAAACTGCAACTTAGAGTCAAACAGTAAGTGTAGATTATGGAAAAGGTTGAAAATGACTCTTTTTATGTATTTTTGGGTGACAACTTATCAGAGCGTATTTTGATGTTAAAATGCAGAATTCCTACAGATAAAAGGATAAAGGTTGGCAGGTCTGCAATTGAAGTGAATTGAACAGAATTGAATAAACAAAAAAATTAGAGGGAGTGTAGAGTCTGGAAAAAGTCACTGCATGTTAGTGTGAGATTACAGACTTAGAAGTTGTTTATCTTATAAGTACATTGTACAGCTAAATTGTGCAATATCTGACCAAGGATACTGGACACAGTTTTATGCTCAATACAATGGCTTCAAATTAAGAAGATATCATAGACAATACTTTTCTTTCTGGTTGTAGGAGCATTATGCTTTTTTTTTTCAATCTTTCTTATTAAATAATTTTATAATGAATGTAAACATATTCACATTCTTATGTTTTATATATGTCTAGTTTGCAGTGTTAATGAAAAGTAAGACAGCATATGTGTTAGGTTTCCTCTTCTCCAGCCCTCGCTACGCTGCAAAGAGTGGCGAGTGGCGTACCTCCGCATTCCTCTGCACGCTTTCCAGCAATATTCAAAAACTCTCCGATGGACGTTTCATGCATAAAGACTCATTTTGCTTACCTCTGCCATGTGCTCATGTTTTCGTTCACGTCATGTCTCCACCTCCTGTGTTTCCCCATGTGCTCATGTTTTGGTTTGTGTCATGTCTCCTCCTCCTTAAATCTTATTGGTTCATGTTCGTCTAATTCATTTTGTGTATTATGAGTTTCAGCTGCCTGTGATTTTCTTTGTGTTTAAATACGCCACGCCGTCTCCGCTTCGGGGCGGAGTATTAGTATAATCTAGCGTCAGTTTAACTTGGAGGTGTTTAACTGTGCAATTTATTCCCGTGATTTCCAGATCACCTATCTAGCATTAGTATAGTTCAGCAGTGGTATAGTTTCCTAATTCATAGCTCTGTGTTCGTGGTTTCCAAACCACCTACTTTCCTCGTGTATTTCTTCCTGTGTTTTGATAACTGCCATTGTGGATTCCTGCTCCCTTTTTGATCACTGCCTGGATTATGGTTTGTCATTTTTGTTATGGATTCCTGCATTTGTGAGAATAAACTTTTCTGCATTTACTGACGTCTCCCCAGCGTATGCATCCTGACTCCCTCTTCCGTCCTACAACTGGTTACGTAACAATATGTTAATTATGGTTTATGACTTTTTTTTTTTTTAAACTTTTAGAGGCCACATTGGGGGTGCAAAATGAATTCATTTGCATTGACCACACCCTCTGTTTTGTACCTGTCAAAAAAACTGGCAACACATGCTGTTTTGCTCATGTCGAAAGACACAACCCTATGCAGAGTGTTATTAAATCAGTTTGCATGTTTTTAATATAAACGTTTATTTTAAGGAATCTTTAATGAACCATTCCCAATGTTGTTATAAAACGTTTTGAAAATATCAAGCTAACATTGAGCGTTTTAGCTTCACTTTGGTGCTAGCACTTTTTTTCTTTCTCTTTCTCACCAGCTCCCTTGCTCTCCCCCTCCATCGCAATGCGTGGACAAGTAGTTTGGGCACACCTTTACATTTCTCCTCAGTAGTTTGACTCTGTGTAGACACGCTAGGTCAGGGGCAAGTGCCACCCACTGCAATTTTGGTTAGTTTAGGATTGGTTAAGCAGGGTATGTGTTATTTTGGTTTCATTTCTTTGACAACATCTGTAAGTCCAGCTTTGCAGCCTGGTTTGGTTTTACAGCATTTCAGGTCCGCTCTACCCCAAGTACAAGTATTATTAACTTGCTTAACTTTCCTAATATAGACTTTATTCCACCACTCACTTCATGTACTCTTGTCCAGTGGGCCCATCGTTACCCACTTATAATATTAACACTCCTTCCTTTGTAATGGATAATTTTATGCCGTTACCATTGCCACTCAGTTTGTACTACTAGTTTGTTCCCTTTTTTTTCTGATGTATTGATTCATTCATTACCTTATCCCGTTATTGTAATATACACATGTGGAAAGAAAACAGTAAAGCATTAATTTTACAACATTATTGTCGGTGCTCTTCCCTTCGGTCAACCATCACATATCCTCCCATGTTACTCCCCTTTACTGCTCGACACCTCAAGGGGAATGTAACAGTTTCATTATTGTAAACTAAGGTGGCTATAAATAGTAAGGCACACTGTACTGAAGACACTTGGTCTTCATCCTAATGCTACTTGAAAGAACTGTTTGCTGTGTATATTATCATAATTTAACTCAAAATTAAATTAATTCTAACATTTTATATTATCACTGCAATTGCAATTCATCTTGCAATCAGCAGAGGGCTCCAAGCACTACAAACTGCCCCTAAAATATAAAAAGTTATACCTTTGGTACTTTGTTAAATACATCTGGAAGTATCACCTTTTTCTAAACACATTAACAAGGCATCTTTTTCAGTTTGTGCCTTCAGTGTGTCTCGTTTGCTCTCTTCCTGCGTACCTCTTGTAATTCCCTCTTCTTCATTTACTCTCCTCAAAGATGAATTGATGCAATTGGGATTTTTACATTACCTGTCAAAGAGTGGGAAAGGACAGACAAGAAGGTTGGGTCTGTGTCCTTATTGTGGTTAAGCTGTTCACCTATTGTGTGAGAGCTGTCCAATCGTTCTCCATCCCTGTATGACAACTCCAAACAAGCCAGAGCAAGGCTTGAGTAATGATGTTTTTACTCTCTAGACCACAAGCTCCGAACCCTGTTTCAGGAGTACCAAAAATGTGTGTCCTGCATATTTTAGTGTTTTTCCTACATCTACATACCTGATACAAACCCTTAAATTCCAAGCTTATCCTTCAGTTATTTATCTTAAAGCATATTATACAATAACTACTATGAATTATTCAGTTCCTACATTATTAATAAATGATCTGTTTAAAGAAAAAAACTGGTCCCTACAGCACCCCAATCTCTGGTTGTGAAAATAAAAATGGTACTATGATGCACTAAGATGGCACGACCGACTCCAGACGCCATCACAGTTAAGACCGTGTGGATCTTATTCAAGTCTGCATTCTTATTCTTTCTCAAGGTTTCAGAAGCTCATAAACTTACACATTTATGGAGAAATCTCTGCCATCCACCCTGGAGCATTTAAAAATCTTTTCAGGCTGAAAAGTCTGGAACCTAACTGCTTACAATCTTTAAATCTCTCACTTTCATCTGAGATTCTCAGCGACCTTCAAAATGTCACAACTCTTTTGTTCAGCAGCTGCAGGCTCTCGTCCATGGCAATGGACATGTTCAAAGGAATCAGGAAGTTGGAAAAACTCAGATTCATAAACAGCATAGACGACTTTTCTGAATTATTGTGCAGATTAACATTTGATAAATTTGACCAACCATAAAACCCTAACCCTAACGGGTCATTCTATTGTCAATGCATGAGCGCACCCATTAGGCTAAATGGATGTGCACAATCAATGCATCAGTAAAGAAAACTGCAGAACTTTATCAAAGAGGCCCACTGGGAGTAATAGATCTTTCTTACAGATCTGACCGAGTTGGTCAGAGTTATATAATATAAATATAAAATACAAGTTGCTATTGATGATCTCCAGTTTGCTTTTCAAAAGCTGCAAGCTTCATTATATGAGCTTAAGTTGGTACTTAATGCTAACAAAACTAAATTTATTATCTTTTCTAGAGCTCACTCCAAGATCTCAGATATTGTAGGTATTCATACTTTAGGAGGGGAATCAATTGATAAAGTATCATCTTTAAAAAAAAACTTGGGTTTTTGGTTGAACGATAGACTTACTTTTAAAGTGCATATTGCACATTTAATGAAGAAGGTTTGGTTGGGATTTTGTTATCGTAATAGGGCATGTTTTAATTTAGCAGTTAGGAAAACTCTTGTTCAGGCCACTTTTTAAAGCGTTCTTTAAAAATGGTGTAATATATAATATTATTATAATATATAGATATTATTTATATGCATGCTGTTTCCGCTATACTTTGCTGTCTAGACTATGTGTATCATAGCTCTTTATGTTTAATAACCAATTCGTTCTCACAAATTTGCAAAGTATAGAGGAAGCAGCATGCATATAAACAATATCTCCATAATCAAGAATGCTTTAAAAAGTGGCCTGAGCAAGAGTTTTCCTAACTGCTAAATTAAAACATGCCCTATTACGATAATATAATCCCAACCTAACCTTCTTCATTAAATGTGCAATATGCATTTTAAAAGTAAGTCTATCGTCCAGCCAAAAACCCAAGTTTTTTTTTTGTGCTCTTAATGAAGGCCACGAGACCAAATCGTAAAGTTTAAGGAGACAGCAACATTGATATATTTTTATTTACAAAGCTATAAAGGGAAAACTCCCTTCTTATTTGTGTAATCTTCTATTACCTATGAGCAGCAGTTATGATTCTCGCTCTTCTAGATGGTTGCTCTATAGGGTACCCAGGATTTGTTTAGAAAAAAAGCTTTTGCTTATTTTGCACCCTGTCATGGAATAATCTTAAGAACACATTACAGATTAATCACTTTGTTACACTGGGTGAGTTTAAAGCGCTGATAAAAAAAATGTGTAACTGCTATCCATAGCTGGATTTTGTATTATGCATTATTATTTTTTGTCTGTATTTTTATGTTTGTTTTTGTGGTTTTGACTTTTAAGTTTGTTACTCTGTAATGGCGTGCCTTCTTGGCCAGGTCTCCCTCGGAAAAGAGATTTAATCTCAAGGGACTTCTTGGTTAAATAAAGATTAAATAAAAAAATAAATAAATAAATAAATAAATAAATAAATAAATGAAATTAGGCAGACGCCCTTATTAAAAGCGACTTACAGAAGTGCTTTGAAGTCTCTATCAAAAAATAAACTCTCACACTGGTTCACTAGGTCAGGGACTGAGTACTATCAGTCTAAATACCATCCATATCTTCAGCCTCAGCTAGTATTGTTCATCATGCAAAAGATTAATGCTGTCCATGCATTAACTTGCACTGACTCAAAGAATTTACAGATTGCACCATCAACTGCTTTTGGTGCCTGCATTGTCGGTTCCTGTGAATAGATTTTTTTTTATTTTTTTTTATTTTTTGGTTAGTGTTTCAAAATCCAGGCAGGAGAACTGAAAAACAAATATTTTTTATTTTTGTTCTCAGAAATAGCAAGTGCAAAATGTGAAATTGACTTAGCATTTCTTTACCTAATTTCTCAACATTTTGTGCTGACTGGGCTTTAATCTACAGTACTCTCTGACTCACAATAGCTTTCTAAAGCTATAAATGAGGTAAGCATCTGGAATGTACAGGCTTAACTAACTTTATATAAATACAGTCATCAAATTGGTAGCTAGGTCTGCCAAGGGTAGCTACGTCTGTGAGTAGATTAAAGGCATATTAGGTGCAAAATATTGTTTTTCATTTCTCCTGCCTCAATTTAGGAAAAAAGAACAATCAATTAATGTTTAATGTTTTACTTTCTGTTACTGACAAGAATATGGAATGAGCAAAAAATATATGGCCTCTGCCTAACCAAGTTATATCTGAGTGCATACAACATAATTCCTTAGGACTGTCTTCTCTACAACCCTCCAGGACTACAGTGGTGCTTGAAAGTTTGTGAACACTCTTGAAAGTTTGTGAACACAATTTTCTATATTTCTGTGTAATAATGACTGTGAATTTTCTCACAAGTCCTAAAAGTAGATAAAGAGAACCCGATTAAACAAATGAGACATAGACAGAAAATATCCAACATTACATATCTGTGAGTGGCAAAAGTATGTGAACCTTTGCTTTCAATATCTAGTGTGACCCCCTTGTGCAGCAATAACTGCAACTAAACATTTCCAGTAACTGTTGATCAGTCCTGCACATCGGCTTGGAGGAATTTTAGCCCGTTCCTCAGTACAGAACAGCTTCAGCTCTGGGATGTTGGTGGGTTTCCTCACATGAACTGCTTGCTTCAGGTTCTTCCACAACATTTATATTGGATTAAGGTCAGGACTTTGACTTGGCCATTCCAAAACATTAACTTTATTCTTCTTTAACCATTCTTTAGTTGAATGACTTGAGTGCTTAGGGTCGTTGTCTTGCTGCATGGCCCACTTTCTCTTGAGATTCAGTTCACAGACAGAAGTCCTGAGATTTTCCTTTAGAATTCGCTGGTATAATTCAGAATTCATTGTTCCATCAATGACGACAAACAGTCCTGGCCCAGATGCAGCAAAACAGGCTGAGATCATGATCCTACCACCACCATATTTCACAGATAGGATAAGGTTCTTATGCTGGAATGCAGTGTTTTCCTTTCTCCAAACAGAACACTTCAATTAAAAAGTTATATTTTGGTCTCATCTATCCACAAAACATTTTTCCAACAGCCTTCTGGCTTGTCCACATGATCTTTAGCAAACTGCAGATAGGCAGCAATGTTCTTTTTGGAGAGCAGTAGCTTTCTCCTTGCAACCCTGCCATGCACACCACTGTTGCTCAGTGTTTTCCTCATGGTGGACTCATGAACATAGAGAGAGGCTGTTAGTTGCTTAAAAGTTACCCTGGGTTCCTTTCTGACACATCTTGCTTTTGGAGTGATCTTTGTTGGTAGACCACTCCTGAGGAGGGTAACAATGGTCTTGAATTTCAGATATGTAATATTTGATCATTTTCCTTAATAAATAAATGATCAATTATATAATATTTTTGTCTCATTTGTTTAATTGGGTTTTCGTTGTCTAATTTTAGGGCTCGTGTGAAAATCTGATGGTTTTTTAGGTCATATTTATGCAGACATATAGAGAATTCTACAAACCTTCAAGCACCACTGTATGAAAATCTGGTGATGCTGTATGGTTGAGTAAATGCCCCACCCATGTATGAATTGAAGCATGAAACTTGAAATGTTTGTAAATATACTACAATATCAGACTTCAGAGTGAGAAAGTGGACATTGTTCAGGCTAAAAGAATTCAACGGTTATAACTGCATTCCTTAGAGAGAATATTAAAGAAGACACTGTATCTGTGTATCTAATAGTGATTTGTACTAATCTGTTATTAGCCAAACTGATGATAAGCCTGTCAGGCAAATAAGAAGTACACAAATTAGGAAGTGAGAGGTCGTGGTCTATTTTGATGCTCCAACAAATGTCACTTACTTTAAATGTGTCAACCCAGAGAAGTTGATCTTTACTGATAGCTGCACACCCACTGTTAAGAACCTAGAAAACCTTCTCTAAAAAACAAAACATTTTAAATTCTCTGAACAACCATTTCGAGAATTACAGTTTTGGGTTTTTTAAATTCATCGTGGTGGAAAAAAAACTGATAAAAAACAGGATCAAGTCTGATCTTCTGTTGCATCTCTTGGACAAGGCAAGATAAAACATGCAGTTTTTCTCTTTTGTTGTTTTCACAAATCTTGTGACGTGTGTGCTGTCTTGGGTGTCTGAAAAATGTTTTGTCTATGAAGATTACTTGGATATAAACATAGTAGGGTACTGTCCAAAAAGTAACCTAACAGGATACTGTAGAGGTGTCTCCAATGTGGCACTCGATCTTGCTGGGATTCCACCCCATCTTGAGGTGCTCTGTGTGGATCTTATAAAGGATTCAAGTCTGCATCCTTATTCTTTCTCAAGGTTTCAGAAGCTCAGGAACTTACAGATCTATGGAGAAATCTCTGCCATCCACCCTGGAGCATTTAAAAATCTCTCAAGTCTGCAAAGTCTGGAAATTAACTGCTTTCAACCTTTAAATTTCTCCCTTTCATCTGAAATTCTCAGCGACCTTCAGAATGTCACAACTCTTTTGTTCAGCAGCTGCAGGCTCTCATCCATGGCAATGGACGTGTTCAAAGGAATCAAGAAGTTGGAAAAACTCATATTTGAAAACAGCATTGTGGACTTTTCTGAGTTGTTGTGCAGATTAACTTTTGTGTCGTCGTCATTAAAGTATTTATATGTGGATGCTTGGAGTTTAGTTATTCTTAACAAGCCAAATTGCACTTTTTCTAATGGGACTTCATTTGATGTTAAAGAATTCCATGGAATTGAGGTCAGTCTAAGGTTTATCAGGCTTCGAGTAATGGATAAAACAGTGTTTAAATACTTCAAGAACATTTCTCTTTTAGCAATAGAATCTACTGAATTTGAAGTTTTGAAATCTGAAATTACAAAAGTGGACAATTTACTGATAACATATTTGGGTGAGAAGTTAAGCAGCTTTGAGGAAATCTGTGAAACTGCAAATGAACTTTTGTCGACCGCTGTGAGTGTTGATTTCTTAGATATAACTGATTCTTTTGTGCTCAATTTAGACAAATGCATGTGGCTTGAAAGCTTTGAAATATCTGCCAATGATGATCAAGCTAAATCAATTAATTTAACTTTCATCAATGTCCTGAGAAACCTTATAGAATTGAGGATTCATTGGAGGCTAACTCCAGAGAGTAATAATATAGATACTTTGGCACTGTGTGAAAATCAGAGTGATCTTGTCACAAAACTCAAGACAGTGAAGCTTTATACAAACAATTTCCAAAATATCAGCTACAGACATTTTAGTTGCCTGCGAGATCTTGAGGAACTGCAATGGCTGAACAGCGACATTGAACATATTGAAGATTTTACATTTAACAATACACATTTTCTTAAAACCTTGGACCTTAGTTCTAACAAAATATCTCAACTAACAAAATATACCTTCTTCGCTTTATCTAACCTAAAAACTCTTCTAATTAATGACAATAAGTTGCTTCTCATCGAGGCAGTGACTTTACTTCATTTAACATCTGCAGAGTTTGTAAGTTTGGGAGTCTTTCAATATCCCTCCTTTGAACCTACGAAGATCCAGATCAACCTCAGTCTTCCTGAAAATTTGACTAAGTTGTACATCAGCTCTGGAATAAAACCCATGACCCTTATTTTAAGCAACAGCAGGAAATCTAAAGCGGGCCTCAGTCTCCATGTTTGTGGCCAGTCTGTGACTTTCCAGGATTGTGACAATACGCATTTCAAATCTCTTGTCCAATTAACTGCAGAGACAGAGCAGTTGCTCTGTGGTCAGTCTTTTCCTGGTCAATTCCTCAAGTCTCTGAGACATTTTATGATCAAAGCAAATCACAAGACGGCACAAATGGACTTGACAGATTTGAACCAACTGGTCAACCTGAAGAGTCTGGTCCTTTTTAATGTAGATTTGTCTCATCAGTCTGGTCTTGATATGATTTTTCATAATTTGTCCAATCTGGAGTATCTGCATATTTCTTTGTGCTCATTAACTTTTTTCGACAAAGACTTCACCAGAGACCTGCAGTCACTAAAAGTGTTGTTGCTGCATACAGATGATGTGTCCAGTGTGATGGAAAACTTCGTAGAGCCCCTGAAAAACCTTCGATATCTTATAATGAATCAAGCACTTCTATACTGCATCTGTGACAATGCTTGGATTACCAATTGGGCAAAGTATCAACAGAGCGTTCAGGTGTATTTCCCTGGGAGCTCACTGGAAAGATTGCCATGTAAAACTGTAGATGGAACCAAGTTCCTGAATAAGTATGCTCAAGACTACTGTTTAATTGATGTTGACTTTCTCCTTTTTGCCTCCACCTCTCTGGGCCTGGTGTTCTTCATGCTGGTAGTGCTGCTCCATCAGCTGGCTGGAGATTACCTGCTGGCTTTCTTTCACATAGCTCGTGCCTGGGTAGAGGAGGCCATGAGGGCAAACAGAAAAGGACATTACCACTTTGATGTTTTTGTGTCCTACTGTGGGAAGGATGAACACTGGGTTGTGGATGAACTTCTGCCCAACCTGGAGAAACGTGGACCCCCTTTCCTCGGGCTTTGCCTGCACAGCAGGGACTTTGAGCTAGGAAAGGACATTGTGGAGAACATCACAGACAGCCTCTACAGAAGCCGACACACCCTCTGCCTGGTTAGCCGCAACTACCTTCGGAGTAAATGGTGCTCTTTGGAGATGCGTTTAGCAACTTACAGATTGCTGGCTGAACACAGGGACGTTCTTGTTCTGGTCTTCCTGGAGAAGGTTCCTCATCAACTCTTAAACGTACATCATAGACTGTCCCGGCTGGTGAAAACCCGGACCTACATAGACTGGCCACAAGACCCAGCTCTGCATAATGCATTCTGGGATAGACTATGGACAAAGCTCGCACCTGAAACAGCAACTTAGAGTCAAATATGTTAATCTTTTACCGTAAATTTCCTCAGCATACCATCTGTCTTCCCCAGTTAATTAGTTCATTGTGGGAGTTTGTGATACAGTTTAATGACAATGTTTATTGGGTTTTTAAACAGATATATTACAAGGATAATGGCATATTTATGTGGACAGGACCTTTTTCCATCAGGGTTTGATTGTCTTGTGAAAATTGGGCATTCCAAAACAGACATGGTAACCTGCAGTTGATTGTGGAGGATTGTCACTTCCCACAACACCACAGCACTTGAGGAGGTGGAAACTGATAATATCCTGTTAAGGTGCAATGCAGATATAAAGAAAGTGGATAAAAAGTTCATCCCAGGAGTGAGGTCATATTTCCTTGATTCTTTACATTCAGTTGGATATGGAGGCCATGACTTGAATGCCAAGGCATTTGTGAAGCATCTCTAGTGGGAGGGGGAGGTGAAACGTGACATAAAAAATTTGATTATTTTACATTCTTTTTGCCCCACCTGCTATTCTACCAAGATAAAAATGGGAAAAAATTGCTGCACATCATAAGTTTATCTTTTAAGTGATTAGTATAGATGAATCACGTGATCTGACCAAGGACATGATCTAACAAGGTCGGTTTAAGAAAAATTCAGTTTTGAGTTCAGGTTTTCTTTAAATATCTAGAAAGTATTAAGACAGTTTTGTGCTTCTAATTGAGCACCCAATAAAGAAAATATTTTTCTTGCTTGTTGTATAAGTGCCATTGTTTTTTTTCCTTATGCAAATACTTACCAACGTTATTTTTTTAAATCTCATTCTCAAATCTTTACTTGAATAGTGCAGGCAAATTTAAATTGTATTTCACTGTAGTCTGAAATTAAGGTATTTTACTTCAGGACATTTTTTAAATTAAGGCACTTTTAAAGACCATGCCTTCATGTGCAGTGTTTCTCTAATCATTTAACTTTTAACCTTACAGAATATACTATTATTATTATTATTATTATTATTATTATTATTATTATTATTATTGATGTTACTGTATAAATCGTTTGACAAAAAACAAAAGTTTTGATGCTTGATTAAACCAGTGTATACACTCCATGTATGATAAAGATTTACAGTACCTTGGTTGTTTCTCTGACCCGGTTACTGACTTTTGGTGGACAGCCTCCTGTAGTCGGGGTTGTGCCAAATTTATTTCATCTTTTGATAATGGATTTAATGTTGCTTTACAAGATGTTTAAAGTTTGGGATTAAAATAATAATAATAATCAAACCCTGATTGATACTTTTCAGAACATCTTTCCTGCAACAGTCAGAAACAGGCTTCCAAAAATGTCATATCTGCATATCTGTTGTACTAATTTGCTTATACAATTTGCCTTCCAGGCTGTGGGAAATCACATTGTCGGAGCAAAATTTATTCCTTTGCATTAAGTCTGCCCTATGTTTTATACCTTTTGGTCAAAACTCCCAAAATCACATGTGCTATTTCACTCATGTGAAAGACACAATTATATGCAGACTCTGTTAATCAGTTTGCATGTTTTTTAAAATCAACATTTAGTATAAAAGCCTATTGTGAGTGACTTCTTCTAGTATAAGTCATCAACAATATCTAAATGCAACACAATATATACAGTGGGGGAAAAAAAGTATTTGATCCCCTGCTGATTTTGTACGTTTGCCCACTGACAAAGAAATGATCAGTCTATAATTTTAATGGTAGGTGTATTTTAACAGTGAGAGACAGAATAACAACAAAAAAATCCAGAAAAACGCATTTCAAAAAAGTTATAAATTGATTTGCATTTTAATGAGGGAAATAAGTATTTGATCCCCTATCAACCAGCAAGATTTCTGGCTCCCAGCTGTCTTTGACACAGGTAATGAGCTGAGATTAGGAGCACTCTCTTAAAGGGAGTGCTCCTAATCTCAGTTTGTTACCTGTAAAAAGACACCTGTCCACAGAAGCAATCGATCAATCAGATTCCAAACTCTCCACCATGGCCAAGACCAGAGAGCTGTCCAAGGATGTCAGGGACAAGATTGTAGACCTACACAAGGCTGGAATGGGCTACAAGACCATCGTCAAGCAGCTTGGTGAGAAGGTGACAACAGTTGGTGCGATTATTCGCAAATGGAAGAAACTGTCAGTCTCCCTCGGTCTGGGTCTCAATGCAAGATCTCACCTCGTAGAGTTTCGATGATCATGAGAACAGTGAGGAATCAGCCGAGAACTACATGGGAGGATCTTGTTGATGATCTCAAGGCAGCTGGGACCATAGTCACCAAGAAAACAATTCGTAACACACTACTCCATGAAGGACTGAAATCCTGCAGCACCCGCAAGGTCCCCCTGCTCAAGAAACACATGTACAGGCCCGTCTGAAGTTTGCCTGAATGATTCAGAGGAGAACTGGGTGAAAGTGTTGTGGTCAGGTGTGGTCAGATCTCTTTGGCATCAACTCAACTCGCCGTGTTTGGAGGAGGAGGAATGCTGCCTATGACCCCAAGTCATAACACCATCCCCACCGTCAAACATGGAGGTGGGAACATTATGCTTTGGGGATGTTTTTCTGCTAAGGGGACAGGACAACTGCACCGCATCAAAGGAACAATGGATGGGGCCATGTACCGTCAAATCTTGGGTGAGAACCTCCTTCCCTCAGCCAGGGCATTGAAAATGACCTTAATGACTTGGAGAGGCTCTGCAAAGAGGAGTGGGACAAAATCCCTCCTGGGATGTGTACAAACCTGGTGGCCAACTACAAGAAACATCTGACCTCTGTGATTGACAACAAGGGTTTTGCCACCAAGTACTAAGTCGAAGGGGTCAAATACTTATTTCCCTCATTAAAATCTTGATGCAAATCAATTTATATCTTTTTTGAAATGCGTTTTTCTGGATTTTTTGTTGTTATTCTGTCTCTCACTGTTAAAATACACCTACCATTAAAATTATAGACTGATCATTTCTTTGTCAGTGGGCAAACGTACAAAATCATCAGGGGATCAAATACTTTTTTCCCCCACTGTAGACCATTTTAAATACTAGAGTAAAAAAAAACACTATAATGAATCATGAGCAATGTTATGAGTTTCTTCAGCAGCACAAACCACTGATGGATCTTTAAGTAATGGACATGAAAAAATAGACATTATTATTTAATTCCAAGGAACCTAAGATAAATATGATCCAATAAAAAACTTCATCACCATCACCAGTTGCATGGTTGTTAGGGAACTACATTTACGTACATTTCTGTAAAGCTGCTTTCTGACAATGTTTATTGTTAAAAGTACAGTACTATACAGATCAAATCTAAATGAATTTATCTGAATAATCTGCTTTTCATTGAGAATTATTTGCAGAGTAGTATGTTCTTATTTGCTTAAAAGCATTCACAGACATACAAGATCCTATAGACACTCAACTAAATATATATCTATAAAATTACTAAATTACTAAATAAGAATTTGAGGGAACTACCCTAGCATGCATAACTTTGTCAATTGCATAAATCAGCCACTGCAAACAGGCAAATTAAATTCACAAATTGTACATTTTTAAGTAAGCATCTGACAGATTTGCAGTGTTCATTTTCAGGGATGTGCACAATCAATGAATCAGTAAAGAAAAATGCAGAACTTTATCAACAAGACCCACTGGGAGTGATTTTACCTTTTACATTTATGGCATTTGGCAGACGCCCTTATTAAAAGCAACTTACAGAAGTGCTTTGACGTCTATATCAAAAAATACATTCTCACACTGATTCACTAGGTCAGGGAATGAGAGTACTATCAGTCTAAATACCATCCACATCTTCAGCCTCAATTAGTTTTGTTCATCATGCAAAAGATTAATGGTGTCCATGCGTTAACTAGCACTGACTCAAAGAAATTACAGATTGCACCATCAACTGCTTTTGTTGACTGCCTTATCTGTTTGTGTCAATAGATTTTTTTTTTTTTGGTTATTGTTTCAAAATCCAGGCAGGAGAACTGAAAAATAAGTATTTTATTATTATTATTATTATTATTATTATTATTATTATTATTATTATTATTATTATTATTATTATTCTCAGAAATAGCAAATGCAAAATGTGAAATTTACTTTTGCTAATTTCTCAAGATGTGGTGCCAACTATCTACTCTCTGACTCACATTAGCTAGCTAAAGCTATAAATGAGGTAAGCACCTGGAATGTACAGGCTTGACTAACTTTAGATAAATACAGTCATCAAATTGGTAGCTAAGTCTGCCAAGGGTAGCTATGTCTGTGAGTAGATTAAAGGCATATTAGGCGCAAAATATTGAGGGATAGCTTTTTGCTTTGGGAGCAATGAGCACACAAAACAAAAGTTATTTTTAAATTTTGTATCTGCTATTTTTGACAATACTTTTTTAAAGACTTGTTTTTCATTTCTCCTGCCTGGATTTAGGGGAAAAAACTAAATCAAATAGTTATTCATGTTTAATGTTTTCATTTCTGTTACTGACAAGAATATAGAATGGACAAAAAGTATATGGACTCTGCCTAACCAAGTTAAATCTGAGAAGTGCATACAACATAATTCCTCAGGACTGTCTTCTCTACAACCATCCAGGACTACAGTGGTGCTTGAAAGTTTTTGAACCCTTTAGAATTTTCTATATTTCTGCATAATTATGACCTAAAAAACATCACATTTTCACACAAGTCCTGATAGTAGACAAACAAATCCGAATTAAACAAATGAGACAAAAATATTATACTCGGTCATTCATTTATTGAGTAAAATGATCCAATATTACATATCTGTGAGTGGCAAAAGTATGTGAACCTTTGCTTTCAGTATCTGGTGTGACCCCCTTGTGCAGCAATAACTGCAACTAAACATTTGTGGTAAGTGTTGATCAGTCCTGCACATCGGCTTGGAGGAATTTTAGCCCGTTCCTCAGTACAGAACAGCTTCAGCTCTGGGATGTTGGTGGGTTTCCTCACATGAACTGCTTGCTTCAGGTTCTTCCACAACATTTATATTGGATTAAGGTCAGGACTTTGACTTGGCCATTCCAAAACATTAACTTTATTCTTCTTTAACCATTCTTTAGTTGAATGACTTGAGTGCTTAGGGTCGTTGTCTTGCTGCATGGCCCACTTTCTCTTGAGATTCAGTTCACAGACAGAAGTCCTGAGATTTTCCTTTAGAATTCGCTGGTATAATTCAGAATTCATTGTTCCATCAATGACGACAAACAGTCCTGGCACAGATGCAGCAAAAAAAAGGCTGAGATCATGATCCTACCACCACCATATTTCACAGATAGGATAAGGTTCTTATGCTGGAATGCAGTGTTTTCCTTTCTCCAAACAGAACACTTCAATTAAAAAGTTATATTTTGGTCTCATCTATCCACAAAACATTTTTCCAACAGCCTTCTGGCTTGTCCACATGATCTTTAGCAAACTGCAGATAGGCAGCAATGTTCTTTTTGGAGAGCAGTAGCTTTCTCCTTGCAACCCTGCCATGCACACCACTGTTGTTCAGTGTTTTCCTCATGGTGGACTCATGAACATAGAGAGAGGCCGTTAGTTGCTTAAAAGTTACCCTGGGTTCCTTTCTGACACATCTTGCTTTTGGAGTGATCTTTGTTGGTAGACCACTCCTGGGGAGGGTAACAATGGTCTTGAATTTCAGATATGTAATATTTGATCATTTTCCTTAATAAATAAATGATCAATTATATAATATTTTTGTCTCATTTGTTTAATTGGGTTTTCGTTGTCTAATTTTAGGGCTTGTGTGAAAATCTGATGGTTTTTTAGGTCATATTTATGCAGACATGTAGAGAATTCTACAAACCTTCAAGCACCACTGTATGAAAATCTGGTGATGCTGTATGGTTGAGTAAATGCCCCACCCATGTATGAATTGAAGCATGAAACTTGAAATGTTTGTAAATATACTACAATATCAGACTTCAGAGTGAGAAAGTGGACATTGTTCAGGCTAAAAGAATTCAACGGTTATAACTGCATTCCTTAGAGAGAATATTAAAGAAGACACTGTATCTGTGTATCTAATAGTGATTTGTACTAATCTGTTATTAGCCAAATTGATGATAAGCCTGTCAGGCAAATAAGAAGTACACAAATTAGGAAGTGAGAGGTCGTGGTCTATTTTGATGCTCCAACAAATGTCACTTACTTTAAATGTGTCAACCCAGAGAAGTTGATCTTTACTGATAGCTGCACACCCACTGTTAAGAACCTAGAAAACCTTCTCTAAAAAACAAAACATTTTAAATTCTCTGAACAACCATTTCAAGAATTACAGTTTTGGGTTTTTTAAATTCATCGTGGTGGAAAAAAAACTGATAAAAAACAGGATCAAGTCTAATCTTCTGTTGCATCTCTTGGACAAGGCAAGATAAAACATGCAGTTTTTCTCTTTTGTTGTTTTCACAAATCTTGTGACGTGTGTGCTGTGTTGGGTGTCTGAAAAATGTTTTGTCTATGAAGATTACTTGGATATAAACATAGTAGGGTACTGTCCAAAAAGTAACCTAACAGGATACTGTAGAGGTGTCTCCAATGTGGCACTCGATCTTGCTGGGATTCCACCCCATCTTGAGGTGCTCTGTGTGGATCTTATAAAGAATTCAAGTCTGCATCCTTATTCTTTCTCAAGGTTTCAGAAGCTCAGGAACTTACAGATCTATGGAGAAATCTCTGCCATCCACCCTGGAGCATTTAAAAATCTTTCAAGTCTGCAAAGTGTGGAAATTAACTGCTTTCAACCTTTAAATTTCTCCCTTTCATCTGAAATTCTCAGCGACCTTCAGAATGTCACAACTCTTTTGTTCAGCAGCTGCAGGCTCTCATCCATGGCAATGGACGTGTTCAAAGGAATCAAGAAGTTGGAAAAACTCATATTTGAAAACAGCATTGTGGACTTTTCTGAGTTGTTGTGCAGATTAACTTTTGTGTCGTCGTCATTAAAGCATTTATATGTGGATGCTCACAGTTTATACATTAAAACATCGTTATAACATTAACGATTGATTGGACAATTACCTCAGAAAGTAATAATAGAGATAGGACTTTGGCACTGTGTGAAAATCAGAGTGATCTTGTCACAAAACTCAAGACAGTGAAGCTTTATACAAACAATTTCCAAAATATCAGCTACAGACATTTTAGTTGCCTGCGAGATCTTGAGGAACTGCAATGGCTGAACAGCGACATTGAACATATCGAAGATTTTACATTTAACAATATACATTTTCTTAAAACCTTGGACCTCAGTTCTAACAAAATATCTCAACTAACAAAATATACCTTCTTCGCTTTATCTAACCTAAAAACTCTTCTAATTAATGACAATAAGTTGCTTCTCTTCGAGGCAGTGACTTTACTTCATTTAACATCTGCAGAGTTTGTAAGTTTGGGAGTCTTTCAATATCCCTCCTTTGAACCTACGAAGATCCAGATCAACCTCAGTCTTCCTGAAAATTTGACTAAGTTTTACATCAGCTCTGGAATAAAACCCATGACCCTTATTTTAAGCAACAGCAGGAAATCTAAAGCGGGCCTCAGTCTCCATGTTTGTGGCCAGTCTGTGACTTTCCAGGATTGTGACAATACGCATTTCAAATCTCTTGTCCAATTAACTGCAGAGACAGAGCAGTTGCTCTGTGGTCAGTCTTTTCCTGGTCAATTCCTCAAGTCTCTGAGACATTTTATGATCAAAGCAAATCATAAGACGGCACAAATGGACTTGACAGATTTGAACCAACTGGTCAACCTGAAGAGTCTGATCCTTTTTAATGTAGATTTGTCTCATCAGTCTGGTCTTGATATGATTTTTCATAATTTGTCCAATCTGGAGTATCTGCATATTTCTTTGTGCTCATTAACTTTTTTCGACAAAGACTTCACCAGAGACCTGCAGTCACTAAAAGTGTTGTTGCTGCATACAGATGATGTGTCCAGTGTGATGGAAAACTTCGTAGAGCCCCTGAAAAACCTTCGATATCTTATAATGAATCAAGCACTTCTACACTGTAGCTGTGACAATGCTTGGATTACCAATTGGGCAAAGTATCAACAGAGCGTTCAGGTGTATTTCCCTGGGAGCTCACTGGAAAGATTGCCATGTAAAACTGTAGATGGAACCAAGTTCCTGAATAAGTATGCTCAAGACTACTGTTTAATTGATGTTGACTTTCTCCTTTTTGCCTCCACCTCTCTGGGCCTGGTGTTCTTCATGCTGGTAGTGCTGCTCCATCAGCTGGCTGGAGATTACCTGCTGGCTTTCTTTCACATAGCTCGTGCCTGGGTAGAGGAGGCCATGAGGGCAAACAGAAAAGGACATTACCCCTTTGATGTTTTTGTGTCCTACTGTGGGAAGGATGAACACTGGGTTGTGGATGAACTTCTGCCCAACCTGGAGAAACGTGGACCCCCTTTCCTCAGGCTTTGCCTGCACAGCAGGGACTTTGAGCTAGGAAAGGGCATTGTGGAGAACATCACAGACAGCCTCTACAGAAGCCGACACACCCTCTGCCTGGTTAGCCGCAACTACCTTCGGAGTAAATGGTGCTCTTTGGAGATGCGTTTGGCAACTTACAGATTGCTGGCTGAACACAGGGATGTTCTTGTTCTGGTCTTCCTGGAGAAGGTTCCTCATCAACTCTTAAACGTACATCATAGACTGTCCCAGCTGTTGAAAACCCGGACCTACATAGACTGGCCACAAGACCCAGCTCTGCATAATGCATTCTGGGATAGACTATGGACAAAGCTCGCACCTGAGACTGCAACCTAGATTAAAATGTATCAATGTTTTAACATAAGATGTACTGTACTCAGTGTATTATATCTTCCCCAATTATGTAGTTCCTCAGCAAAAATGTTGGTAGTTTGGCATGTGGTTTAAAGACAACATGACATTTTGTATCATATTTCCAAGAAATTAAATGGCACATCTGGGCAGGTGGGACTTTAATTTTATCCATCAGGGTGTTCTAAAATACATGGACACACTTGCCTCCAACTTACTGTACTATTTGGACTACTTACTTCCCAGAACATGAAATCCTGCTCCAGGAGGATGCAGATGAAGAAAGGCCAAATTTATTTGAGCCTGTACCTCCAGCCAGTAATGGAGGCAGTGATTTGAATGCCAAGGTATTTGTTTTTAATCTCACAAGCATCTGGAGAAACTCTGGGAGGAAGGGGAGAGAAAACATGACACAAAACGATTGCTTTTCTTTCTATTTGTCCTGTCCAAAATTCTACCATAAAGCAATAAGGAGGCTGTTCACAGGTGGGAAAAATATCTTATAAGTGAATGGTACATACACATGTGCACAGTTTAACCAAGAACATGAGCTAACAAGGAGAAAATGTCAGTTTGGATTTTACGTTGTCCTTGAATATTTTGAATTCATGAAGAGAAAGTTTTATGCTATATACAACAGCTTTAACAAATAAAAAAATAAAAAAATAAAAGCTGCTATCATAGAAAACACTTTTCTTCCTGGTTGTAGAAGCAGTCCTATTATTAGTATTATTAGCATATTATTAGAAGTATTATTATTAGTTGTATATTAGTAGTGTATTGGTATTTTCTTTTGCCTCAGTTGCTTCTCTGACTAATTCCCTCTTTATCCGGTCATTGCCTTTCAGTGGACAGCCTCCTGTAGATAGAGCCAGGGCTTGTACTATATTCTTTCCATTTTTAATAATGGATTAAATGTTGTTCCATCTGAACTTAAAAGCTTATTTTTCCATAACTTTGTACCAGACATATTTTGAAAGCTCCTTATTCTTCATGATGCTGTTTGTTTAGGTTCTCTATGAAAATCAGGGTGTATTTATACTGAAATCACATGACACTGTAATTATACACTGGTTGACTCAATTTAACTAGTTATGTGACTCTTGGTGGCAACTGGTTACACTTGAACTAATTTAACTAATTAAATTTTTTCAGCTATAAATTACTTTGCAAACTATATATAGATCTCCCAGTCACTATAATAGTATGGACTATTTAGTGTAAATGTAATTCCATGTAAATCTATTTTAATTCCAGGTTATAACACTACGAAATGTGGAAAAGGTCAAGGGGGATGAATACTTATGCAAGATACTATTAAGACTCCCATTTCATATTAAATTTAACAAAATCCAGTCACATCACTCTAGCTTATTTGAATTAATATTAATTTCTCATAATATTTGTTTTTTAGTATGTCCATGCCTATTATGTGTAATGTCTTCTAGCACAAGCCATTAAAATATCTAACTGTAACACAAGATATAGACCATTCTAAACACTATAATCAATAAAGCTTTATTTTATATATATATATATATATATATATATATATATATATATATATATATATATATATATATATATACACACACACACACACACACACACACACACACACACACACACACACACACACACAGTACTGTGCAAAAGTTTTAGGCACCCTATTTTTTAGTACAAATTTTGTTATAGATTTTTTACTTTATGACTTCTACATTTTCAAGTCAGTACAAAAACATTTTAGATTCCCAAACATTAGTTTTCTAATACAAAATGAAATGTTACAGAAAAATGTTTGTATATCATTAAAGAAAGCAGCATATTACGTAAGAGACACTTTTCAGACAAAAAGCACAATGAAGGCTGCTGGGTTTTGCTGCAAAAATAAGAAGCGAGTGCAAAAGTCAAAGTGTCCAGAAGAACTGTGTCTGGTTCTGCAAGATGCTCAATAAAACTTACCAGCTCATTTCCTGCACACATTGTACCGGAGACTACTATTTTTATTTTTATTTTTTTGTCACACCAAATATTGACTTTGTTCCATTTACTACTGCTTTTAATGTAGAAAGTTTTAATTTCATAATTTTTATATATATATATATATATATATATATATATATATATATATATATATATATATATATATATATATATATATATATATATATATATATATATATATATATGTGTGTGTGTGTGTGTGTGTGTGTGTGTGTGTGTGTGTGTGTGTGTGTATAAACTTGTCAAGTATTGATTAAATGAAGAGTGTCCATCCCTGATCCTGCCAGGATCTTCAGAAACAAAAATTCCCAGGTTCATTATTGTAAACTATGGTGGTAATAAATAACAAGGCACACTGCATACAAAGCACACTTAAGACTCTTCATCAAATGCTACTTAAAAAGAACTATTTGTAATGTATATTATCATAAGGGATAAATCTAAATCTGTATCTATATCCGGATATCTGTGAAGCTGCTCTGTGAGAATGTCCATTATTAAAAGCACTATATAAATCAAATTGAATTGAAATTGAATTGTTGAATTCAAAATCTCTAGCATTTTATATTAAGTTTCTTCACCAACACAAAACGCTTATAGAAACATAATCTTTATCCAATTTTCAGATTTTAAAACAAAGGTTTTGGAGTGACTTTCATGGATATTCAAGTGACTGCACTGTGCTTAATGCTGAGGTAGAGGTGTTACATGCTTACTACATGAAAGCTGCTAAAAAAAAATACACAGTGGTAACAAGTGTATAACAAAATATCACTAATAGTCCTCCTACTGTACAACAATAATCCATTGTCACTTTAGCTATTACTTCATTTGCCAAAAGAAAATTCATTGTGTAAATTTGTAATTACAAGTGCACAATTATTACAACTAAAGTAATATATATATATTCTTAATAATAGTTAAGGTGACACTTCCAGATGTCTAAGTAACTTTCTATATTCTAGTACTTTTAAAAAATATATATTTAGAACTAATTAATTGTGCAGTATATAATGTTTAATGTTAATGTTTTTAGGCATTCAATTTCTGAGATACCTTAGTTTCTGGCACTTTCCTTTTTCCAGGCAGGTTAATAGGCAAACCCCTGAACAGAACTAACCCTAACCATAACCCATTTTTCCTCTTGAGGTACGTGTAGTTTCTACAGGAGAAGTAGCACAGGTACAGGTTCCCAGCCTTGGTCCTGGAGAACCCCCTGTACTGTTTTCCTTGCTCTAGTACCATATGTGGTTTTGGGGGAGAGTCTGAACCCTTAGTTTAGAGGACTAAGACTCCAAAGGCATTTTTCCACTAGGTTAAGGTGGATGGAAGTGGAACAAGGCCCAGTTGATACTAGAAAAAAAAACCCAAAAAAACAAGACAGCGAGAAGAAATAAAGGTAACTACCCTGTCTCTCCCAGCATATTACTTTCATTGTGTAATTCTAACTCAGCCATGTAATGCTATTCAAAATATTGCATATGTATACCATTGTGTAAGGCAGTGCAATACAGCAGCTTAATATTTTGAGAACAAAAAAGTCTAACTGGCCCATTTAAGAGGATAATTGGCCCCAGCCTGGCACCCCCTATTGAACTGGTCTAGAACCACCACTATCTAACACACCCGGTTCAACTCAGGAAGGGCTGGTAATGAGCTGACTAGTTGAATCAGAGCAGGGAAATACTAAAATGCGCAGGACACTTGTTAGTCCAGGAACTGGAATGAGAACCTGTTTTTAGTGCAGTTTCGCTGCAATTTGTCTTGCATGCAGCAGAGGGCTCCAAACAGTACCAACTGCTCCCTAAATGTATACAGCACCTGCTTTACTGTAGACTCCAAACATTTATACTACAGGATAAAACTTTTAATAGAATTAATATTTATATGTAAAAATTCTAAAATATATTAAGATCTGGAAGTATCACATTTTTATAAACGTATTAAAAGCTTTCATTTGTCACAGTACATCTCATTTGTTCTCTTCCAGCCTGCCTCTCTTCTCTCCCTCTCTCTCTCTCTCTCAGCTGCTTCTTTTGAGTTTCCAGACAATGGCGCTTCCCAACAGAATCCCACAGACGAAGGCCAGGACTGCAGACGGGGTGGTGCAGAAGGAGGGAGCTGAGATATGCTCGATAGAGAACTGGGTCAGTGCTGAAATGCTGCTGATCTGTAAGGACAATAATGCAAGGAGGAGCATTAAGATTAAAATTATGAATCAAAAATTCTTCCAGTCTTGCTTCCTTATTGCCCCACTTATCAGGAAGACATTCGTCAAGACTGTTCTCTGGTCCAGCACCCAGGTAGTCTAATGAAATTCCCCTGGCTGTCAGAACAGCTGAGTCACTGACTGTTTTCAAACGAAGATCATTAAATACTTAAATGTAAACACTAAATCTACACAGTTGTGGGTTTTTTTTTTTACCTTGGTTTTTTTTTACTATTTTTGCTATACTAACTTTTGTAGAATGCAACAGGGTTTTAACCGTATGGCATTCTTAGCTCATATCCTATTTTTTCTAAGGGTGAGGCTATGATTGTCAACAGAGACCTCAATGTATGTCTGTAAGCCTCTCTGGATAAGAGCGTGATGTAAACATCTTGGCTCTTGACCCTTGATCATTGTTCACTTTGATTGCTTTAAGACCCAGTCTGCCATTTAGATAACGGGTCTGCCTATGTTGAATTTGCAGGCTTACATCCAAATGCATCTGGCACCTCAATGAATTTGGTCTATAAGTGATATATTTAGTCAATTTTGCATGTATATTGACGTTTCTTGAACATGTGTTTTACAATATCTATCCTAGGCCACTGCACGGTACACAAATGAGGTGTCACCAACATCACACCACACTGCAAAAAATGACCTTTTAGCAAATGAAAATAGCGTGAATATGGTCAAATACAGTCCTTCTGAAAGTATTAGAACAGCAAGGCCAGTTCTAGTCCCTATACACTGAAGACATGTCTGATTCTGATCTATCATGAGACAAATTTTTGAAATGTTTTAAAAAAAATTTCAAGTGATCAAGTGATTCTTGCTGCCCAGGTGTGCCCTGTTAAACTGATTGAAGAAGACTTCTAATATTTCCTATTATAAGGCTGCAACAAGCCAAATATATGATTATTAAACCTATTTCTAGACAGGTGGAATAATCTAATTTTTGATTCGTAATAACCGATTTCCCTCTGAACAACTGGTGAAAGGTGTTCCTAACATGTGAGTGCATTTCTGCTTTCTTCTTACCCATCCGCCCATGTTGTGAATCCATATCAATAGCTTTGTCCTGAAGAAATCCAAACATGAATCCAGTATTTCTGAGAACACTGCAGGCAGGTTAGCCAGTACCATCTACTCAAGAAGGAATGATGAAACGAGAGTCATTTACACACACAATGCACACACAAACAAAAAAAAAAACTACAGCACAACAGAATCTTCAGGACCTTTACAGCCAGCTTTCCTACTGCATAGAACAGCACAATGATTCTTCCCCAGTTGATCTGTCCATCGCTGAAGACACCATCCACAAGCTTTGAAAAAATCTTCCTATCACCCAGACATACTAAACCATCGATCTGGCTGAGGGGTGCACAGATAACAGAGAAAGAGAAAATGATGAGTGTAAACACTGATGTTCTCAGGAATAAAACACTTAGGGACGTCTGTTACAGGAAAATAATCAACAACAGGTTGGTATGATGAAGTTACATTCCCTTGCTTTCTCTTGAAGTTAATAATACAATAAATGCAGCTTGTTACCAAAATGTCCACCGTTATGAAGACTTTCCTGTGTTGGAAAACTTGCTAAATAATAAATAAATAAATGCTTCCTCAGAACAAGCTTAACTGTATCAATGATTACACACATTTTTAATCCTTTATATTAATCTTAGATTGCCACGTCCCTGTGAATGAGCTGTTGCTATATAAATGATAACGTATTAGAACGAGTGCATTAATATAAACCTTTGATTTGCAGGTTTAAATGTAACTATAAACAGATAAAATGTATAATGTGACTTGATGTATAAAGCACTTCAGAACATGTTTTATTTTAAAATAATAATAACTTTGAGGTGGTACAGGTAACTCTGCTTCATGTCGGGACGCATCACACCATTCTGTCAGTGATTATTTTCCTATAACAGCCAAGGCCGCATTCTAATAGACATCATGGGCTGCAGCCCAGGGCCCCCGAACACTAGGGGGCCCCCCGAGAGGATTCTGTTTTGCATTTTAAAATTATACATTTTGGTCCAGGTAATTATCCGTACGTAGAGCACCGCGGACACGCACACGAGTCACGAGTCACGATGGACAGTACATACAGGATAATAGCACCTCAACAACATGTCACACAAAAAAAAAAAAAGAAAAAGAGAAAAGAGCAGCAACAGAAAAAACAGAGAAATGAAGAAACTCTAAGCAAAATACCTAAGCTTACGACTTTCTTTAAAAAAAAATTCAAAAGAACTCCTAGGCGCTGATAGTGGCGACACAATAAACGCTTTCCGGATCTATCGAGATGACCTCGCCCACTTTAGGTAGGCTGAATATGCCCCCTCCTTCGGCCAACACTTCTGAATCAGGTGGTTCAAAATTGGGGCTTATAAAAGATAGACTGATTACATCGATGCATGAACAATGGCTGAACTGTTTGACAGTGATGTCAAGTGAGTACGACATTCTGCTTCAACTTGATTTTAAGGATTTAATCGAGGAATTCTCTTTGAAGAAGAGCAGGCAGAAGCCCTTTTAGTGGTGAGTGAGATTTCATTAATTTTATTTGCTGGGCTGTTTCTGATTTGTAAAATTATTACTCCATACCATTGTTTAATTTATGTGGATTATTTTTAGCTATATATAGGTTGATGACATGCACTCTTTATTTCTCTTTATTTTTATTTGATCAACAAATTTAATGCAAGTGTTCACTATGTGCTTCTTGTTTGAGCATTTTGGCATATTTGTTGTTTGGCGAGTATGACGTGCCTTTAGTCTTTACGGTCCTGTGATTGCGATTGTGATTTGCCAGTTGATTGAATATAACGGCATGTAACTGGGGCCCCAAGGGATTCCTTAGCCCCGGGCCCCGCAAAGGCTTAACTGATAACAGCACATGCTAATGTATTTTATTCCTTATTTAAAATAAACCTAAAGTACGCTAAATATAATGTCATTTCTTCTACCAGCTCACATAGCCACCAGGTGGGTTTAATAAGTTGGATGTAATAAAGTGAATTATTACTTAGCTGACTCGGCATTTTAAGTGCTGTGGAAACAGTGCCTATGTGAGCTCTGATTTTTTAATAAAAGGCACATTAGGTCCAAGCAATTCATTTATGTTCTCTAAAAGGTACACTCACTGATTAAGTGACACTTACTGATTAAAGTTGTGTTCTTGATTAAGCTGGTCACCAATCACTTTAACCGACTGAGCCAGCTGATCCAACAGCTTCTGATGCTGCACACTGGCTAAAGGTTGAACCTCTGGGAGGCATGGGACAGAGACGTTTCCTCCTGTAATAATGTTCATCATCTGATCCTGAACCACCCTGAATGACACAAAGAGACATGTAGTTTGCTATTTGGTGGTCATAAAGCTGCATTACATGTTAGCTTCATTAGCCTTGTAGCTCTAGTGAAGAAAAATCAGCAGACAAATTTGGGTCAAAAATAGGAAAGACATAGGCACAAGGAACCAGGGACACAAAAACCAAAAGAAGCCAAGGTAAGAATTATTGTGAGATTTTGCAAGCAAAAAGTATGGCTGAGATTAAAACAGAGGAGGACACATGGAAAAGTCACTACAGTCTTAGGAAAAAAAAGGGTTCTTCTAGGATTCTTTACAAAAAAAGGGCTTTGCTTATGGATCCTGAGTGGTACAAACAGATAAGGGTTCACCCTGTCGTCAGGAGATCTGACATCTATGATCAGGACTCAAGAGAGCAAAATTGACCTTGTTCTCTGTTTGGGAGGAGCATATTCTCTCTCCACTGTCAAACAGCTAATGGGTGGGAACAGATGAGCAAAGAAAATGTGAGAAAAATCCAAAAATGGGCATAAAGTGTCTTTCACCATTCAGTGCTTTACTCTGATGACTGTCTGTCATAAAAGGAACACGCTGCACCTGAGGGCGTGTAGGAAGTTAATGAGGAACTAAATAATTACAACGAATTGAGTTGACGCATTTTGTTTCATAATGGCTTGTAATATTCACGAGGATTCAAGAAGATCTTGATTTTCTATTTTAATATGTTTATTTGTTATAATCTAATGTAGCAGTTTAAAGGGAATATTTTACAAGAATTCCATGAGAGCCGACAAGATGTGAATGCTGAGGCATTTATTAGGGATTATCTACTGTGGTCTGTGGTCAAAACCCGCAATCATGAACAGGAACACAGGAACACAATTAGCAGAAGGAAGAGATGAAACTGAAATTACCTAGAAAGCTAAAACAGGGAAAAAAAAAAAAAAAAGCAAGGCTGAGCAATAAGATTCAAGGAAGCTGTGTGGAAAAATAATCAGGGGGCATGTGGAAAACAGGAAGCAAACAGCACTGTTTATATATATATATATATATATATATATATATATATATATATATATATATATATATATATATATATATATATATATATATATATATATCATGATATATCATTATATATCATTATATTATATCATTTATGAAGCTGGATATGAGTGGATTTATTCATAAATTGTTCCGCAGGATCATTTATACATTAATAGAAGAAATGTCGTGTTCCTGAAAAATCAAATGTATCCTAGGTTTCAGGAGTTTGGGTGAATTTATGTATAAGGAGACGCACTAGAGAGAACCTCGACTGATCGGCTTCAAATCGTATAACTGACGATGACTTTATTATATTTTATGAAATATGTGGTCATTCATTTAGGACAAAACTAATGGCACCCTATAAAAGAAGGAAGGTTTAGTCTATGGTAGCTGACACACTGCAATGGCTGGACTGCATTACTTCAGCTATTTGTGAGTTTTGTCTTTTATGGAATTTTGTAGGTGTGACTAAGCGTAAATCAGCAGTGCCGTGAACGTGCTTGGTAAATTACAGCTGACTGATATTTATCAACACGAGTAACAAGAAAATCAGGGTTACTGAAACTTTGGTAAATGTGGTGGGAATTTTTAGTTCAGTTTGGCCTATGAACACATTTACACACAGCTTTACTGAAGGTTTTTAGCGTATGTAAATATATAAAATATATAATATAAATTAGACATGACATTTTCACCTTTGTTTTTTTTTTTACAGGGCTTGTCAGTTGTGGAACATAGCCTCAGAAATCACATATTTTAGTCTTTTTGGATTCGAAACATTCTCCTTCATGCTCATAACCTATAACTTGTACATTATCATTGTAGAGTCAGTGTAAAACTAAAGCATGATTGGACACTAAACTTGTCTTGGCTGATTTGTTTAGCTGATTTGAGTGAAAAATTCATTTCATGTGAAAATAATATCCATTTCTGGGTTGTTAGGAGCAAGAGTTAAAAGTTTACTTTCACTTTCGGTTTGTCAAATCGGCTTAAAATGTACATTTAGTATGACTTTCTGTAATATAAATATGCAGAACCATATTACGTATAGGTTTTCATTACGAACTCCTGAATCTAGGTGAAATAAAAAGGAAAATATAAAAGTATATTGAATTATAATTATAAATTAAATATTTCACATCGGAAATAAACTCACCTGATTATGAGGGCTTCTCCAATTTGAGCATCTGTAGGTGGAGGAAATAAGAATATTTCATCCTTAAACTTCGCCATGGATTAAAAAAGAAAGAAAAAAAGAAAGAAAAAGAAGGAAACATAATGACACGTACCTGGTGTTCCTTCGTTAGACATAGTAAAAGTTATCTTGCTTTTAGACCTTTCTCTGACCAAGTGTAAAAATGGATTAAAAACGTTCACAATGATTACTTCTACCGAGTAAAAAACCGGCGTCTCTAATCCATACAAACAGACTAGGCCAAATGAACCAGACAGAAGTCATGTGGTTTAAAGTATACCGGAAATACGACTTTATTATCCGCCCTCGCCTGTAGAGCTGAGAGGTTACAACGAAACTGTCTTCGTCAGAGTCATACCCGAAGCTGTAAATTACACTATTAGGAAATCACAGGTTACTTCGCTCTATTACTCACCCTGATAGACAGTTAGCTTCACATTTCTGATGAACACTCTGAAACTCAAATGAAAAAACAAAGAATTCTATAAGGAACACGTTGATCAGCCTGACGTCATCCTGTCAGGCTGATCAGTGTGTTCCTTACAGAAAAGTTAAAGTTAAACTACCTATTTAACAGTTAACTACCTATTAGACGCCCTTTATACGTTATTTGTTTTATATAATATACTGCTTAGAACCAGGTTCGGATATTAGGCACGTTTACATTTCACAACAGTAAATGAGCAAGTTTCCTGAACGGTTACCTATATTGTATTTCGCGTTGGGATTTCTCGGTGCAGTTACAAAACCTGGCCAGCAGATGTCACCGAAACGTAACTTTTTAAAATTATTGTTTTGAAAATAGAAAACCTCTGCATAAAAAAAACAAAAAAAACAGTAGAAACCACGACAGAAATGATAATAGATTTCACTACAAATACTATTACAAACCATAATCTGTTAACCATTAAAACCATTACCAAATGATTTCCATTATATAGTAGGACATATTAAGGACTCAGGTCCTTAATGGTACCCACTAGGCATAACGTGCCACCAACAGAAAGCAACAAATTGCGAGTAGAGACCCACAAGAACCATTCCAGTTTCCATTAAAACTAATACAATTCCCATTATAACCATTAAAACCATTACACAATCTATAAGGGTTTCGGTTGTGTGGGGTTTTTTTTCAGCAGAGACCAAATCAAGATCAGTTACCTTGATAGTTTATGCAAAATGGCAGGTTTTGGGTTTAGCCCAAACCTGCCTGCAGTTGTCAATGAGCACAGTGTAGCACGTTTAATCTGTGTCTGTAATAAAGCAACCATTTGCCTGGAATCCAAGGGTTGTTAAGAGCTGTAGGTGGACAGGAATTGCATGTTGGTCTATCTCAATCAGGGCCAAGCTCAGCGCATAGTTCCAAGTCATCGCTGTTAGCAAGGAAAACTGTAGTCTCTAAAAATGCATTCTCGCATTATTGTTTGGCACAGCCTTCAAACAATGCCAAAAACTGCCACTGTGCCATAGACAATGTATCATACTATTGGCTATTTACAGTGGTGCTTGAAAGTTTGTGACATTTCTATATAGCTACATGAATATGACCTAAAACATCATCAGATTTTACACAAATCCTAAAAGGACTTGAGGAAAATTATCCAATATTACATATCTGTGAGTGGCAAAAGTATGTGAACCTCTAGGATTAGCAGTTAATTTGAAGGTGAAAATAGAGTCAGGTGTTTTCAATCAATGGGATGACAATCCAGTGTGGGAGCACCCTGTCTTATTTAAAGAACAAGAATCTATCAAAGTCTGATTTTCACAACACATGTTTGTGGAAGTGTATCATGGCATGAACAAAGGAGATTTCTGAGAGATTTCCTGTTCATTAGGCTGGAAAACTTTACAAAACCATCTTTACAAATGGAGGAAATTCAAGACCATTGTTACCCACCCCAGGAATGGTCAAATCACAAAGATCACTCGAAGAGCAAGGGGTGTTAGAGTCCACCAGGTCAGATAAGAACCCAGGGTAACTTCCAAGCAACTAAAGGCCTCTCTCACATTGGCTAATGTTAATGTTCATGAGTCCGCCATCAGGAGAACACAAAATAACAGTGGTGTGCATGGCAGGGTTGCCAGGAGAAAGCTACTGCTCTCCAAAAAGAACACTGCTGCCCATCTGCAGCTTGCTAAAGATCACGTGGACAAGCCATAAGGCTACTGGAAATTTTTTTTGTGGATGGACTTGACCAAAATAGAACTGTTTGGTTTAAATGAGAAGCATTATGTTTGGAGAAAGGAAAACACTGCATTCCAGCATAAGAACCTTATCCAATCTGTGAAACGTCGTGATGGCACTGTCGTGATTTGTGCCTGTTTTGCTGCATCTGGGCCAGGATGGCTTGCCATCATTGATGAAACAATGAATTCTGAACTATACCAGCAAATTCTAAAAGAAAATATCAGGACATCTGTCCATGAACCAAATGTCAAGAGAAAGTGGTCATGCAGCAAGACAATGTCCTTCTACTAAAGAATGGTTTGAAAAAAATTAAGTTAATGTTTTGGAGGCCTGTTTCATGAAGCTGGAAGCTGGTTTAGGTGGCTATCCAGGTAAGTTTGAGTTTAGTTGGAGCAAACTCAGTTTTTTTGGTTTTATTCTGGATAAGTAAACGCATACCCAATTTGGACCAACCAGCTGTGAGCAAAGTGATATAAATCTGGCACATCAAAGTTAACCCGTTAGTGGATGTAGAGGTAGCTTTAAAAATGAATGAAATGCTTTGAAATTTCATCTAGTAAGAATGTTATTATGACACACTTCTGATCAATTTGTTAACAATTAAACAAATCTAATGATCATTTTAAAAGCAAAACCTTAAGAAACAGAGTTGACAATGATGATAACAGAGTTGATATGGGAAAAAAAACAAAAAAAACTGCCTGAATGGTTACATATCCCTTGCTTGAAATAACTACTCATTGACATCACCAAAGGTTTCTTCTTTTATGATGCGTTTCCAGGCTTGTAGTGCAGCCTCTTTTGGGTCGAGGGGGGGGTGGGGGGGGGGGCGGGGGACACAATGTTCCTGTAAACTTCTGAATTATTTCTGCTGCTACCGTCATGAGTTACATCATCAATAAAGATTAGTGAGCCTGTTCCAGAAGCAGCCATGCAAGCCCAAGCCATGACACTACCTCCACCATGTTTCACAAGATGAGCTTGTATGTTTTGGATCATGAGCTGAGCCTTTCTTTCTCCACATTTTTTTTGGCCTTTCCATCACTTTGGTAGAGGTTAATCTTGGTTCCAGAATGTTTGTGGCTCATCTCTGTATTTCTTTGCAAATTCCAATTTGGCCTTCTGATTCTTACTGCTGATGAGAGGTTTGCATCTTGTGGTATGGCCTCTATATTTCTACTCTGCTTCTTCAAATGCTGGATTGTGATGTCTTCCCTGCCCTGTGGAGGTTGTTGGTGATGTCACTGACTGTTGTTTTGAGGGTTTTCTTCACAATGATTCTGTCATCAGCTGATGTTTTCCTTGGCCGATCCATTCTGTGTCTGTTGCTCAGTACACCAGTGGTTTCTTTCTTTTTCAGGACATTCCTAAATGCCCAATGTTTGTGCAATGCCTCTACTTGATTTTCCCTCTTTTCTCAGCTGCAAAATTGACCTTGCCATTCCAATACTTTTGGAGGGGACTATACAACAAATGTACTGTTTACAATAAAATGACAGATTCCGTAATAAATGTAAAATAATGCAAAATGCTTAAATGTGACTGGGAACACTTCTGATTCTGTTACTCATCAACTCTGTTATTGTTAAACTGTTAAAACCATTAATAAAGTTGATGATAACACAGTTGACATTTTCCAACATTTTGTACCTTAACTCTATGTGCTAACCTCAAACCAGATAGAATATGGCATGGTCTAAAAACAGAATTTTCATAATATTGTTTTTCAAAATTTGAATGAGAGACTCACTGCAATATCACAGTAACAGATTTGGCAAACAATTAATCTACCGTTGGTGTATCCTCAACATTTTGTACAAAATAATGAGAGAAGAAGCATGATAAACCTCACTGACTTCCAGAGTTTCCCACCAGAGGAAGTGAGGTCACTGGGTGCAGGTCACATGGTTTTTATATGAACGCTTTGGAGATTTTTATGTGGTTTCATAACAGAGATAACATAGTTGCCAAGAACATAGGGACAGACACAAAATATATTTCTTTATTACTAAAATTATATATAATAAAGAAAATAGATATTCTATCCAATTGATTTTATAATTGTACACAAATTGTACACACAAAAACTTAATTAAATTTAACTATTTCATGTTAATTCAAGTTGAATGTATGAATCAGGAGCCAAAGACAGTCAATAATGGATGGGGTAGGAGTCATTTAGCTAATATTTTCTGTACAAGTTGTCCCTAAAATATACATCAAGCATTATCATTAGTGTCTTTAATAATATTGTAATTAGTGTTATTATTCAAAACTAATTTAATTTAAAAAAATAAAAAATTTTGAAAAATGACAAATGTTTTCAGAAAGGGAAAAGGGAGAGACAAAATGTGCCCCCAATTCTAGAACGACACATATACATGTACATTCATATATATTCAGTGAGTCTCATAACCAGCAAAAGACAGAGAGAGAGAGAGAGAGAGAGAGAGAGGAGTGTGAACTCGAATCTGACAGAGTGGAAGCTGAGAGTCGATATGGACCCATTGAGTTGCTTTGGTATTGTTCAACTTTTGAAAATGCGCTGAAAAGCACGAGGGAATAAACGCAAGCCTGGAGCTCAGCTAAACTTCTGCCCGTCTTCGGCGGTCTTCCTCCACCCATTCACACACCAGGGTTTTACAGTGATATTTCAGTTTATTCTTTTAAATATATTTGCAAAGTTATCTCAAATCTGTTTTTTGTGTTGTCATTATGGAGTATGATGTGAAAAAAAATAATAATTTAAAGCATTTTAGCATAAGGTTGCAACATAAAATGTGAAAAAAATTTTAGGGGTCTGAATACTTCGAGTGCAGTGTAAACAGGGTAAACGCATTAAAAGCATTAATTTGTGACAGTGCATATTTGGTGTTGTCTTCCATCCTGAATTTCTTCCCTTTCTCCGTCTCTCTCTCTCTCAGCTGCTTCTGTTGAATTTCCAGACAATGCCGCCACCCAAAACAATCCCACAGACGAAGGCCATGCCAAGTGCAGCAGGCAGAGGGATGGTGCAGAGGGAGGAAGCAGAGATATGCTCGATAGAGAACTGGGTCAGCGCTGAAATGCTGCTGATCTGTAGGAACAATAAAGCAGGGTAGAGCATTGAGATTAGATACACATTACATCATTAATTCTTCCAGTCTCGTTTCCTTATTGTCTCACTCCTCAGGAAGATTTTCATTAAGATTGTTCTCTGCTCCAGCACACAGGTGGTGGAAGGAACTTTCCATGGCTATTTGAACAGTTGAGTCACTGACTGTCTTCAAACAAGGACTGACCTGTTCACTAAACAAAACAAAAAAAAATGTTTACTGTTTTTGCTGTACTAACTCTCATACTAGTTTCTGATGTAAAAGAGTTTTAATCTTATGGCATTATTAGCCTATCCTATTTGTTCCAACATGAGGATATGTTTTTGAATAGAGACTTAAATAAACTTCTGTAAGTCACTCTGGATAAAAGTTTGATGTAAATGTAAATATAAATGTCTTGGCTCTGCCTTGTCCATAACCATGGTCATTATTCACTTCGATTACTCATGTTTGATTTCAATAAGTCTTGTAACGTATCGGGGTGCCCAAACTGATTTCTACATTAACCCAAGTGAAACATATAAAGTTTCACTCCTTTAAGTGACCCAGAATAACCCGAGAGGCCTCTTTGACCAGATGCAACTCTGGAATTCAGGAGACTCTTTGGGAACCCACACAGGACCTACTCCCGCAATAAAAGAAACCTTTGATGACTGAACTCTGGGAAACTTCAGGATTAGTTCGTCAACAAGGATCCACCATTTCCCGACCCCAGGGCCTGTAAATCTTCGATCTAATCTCAGTTTACGACCTCAGAGATTAACATCGGAGCCAACCGGTCTAGCAAAGAACCTCCTCCCTAGAAGGTCACCCTGAGGTGACCAAAGGACCATTGTAACTTTAGAAGAACGCCAGCCCCCCTCTTCTGGACATGCACACACACATGCACACACACAGTGAACATGTCTCTTGAATGTAACCTGTAATCATATCCCTAGATAGTTATGATGTATTCGTATATGCATGTGTTGTATGTCTAGATAACCTAGTTGTAGCAATTTCATATAGTTTGAGCGAAAAGCTAATTTTTAAGTTGTCTGTAACTATGTCTAATGATCCTACACTGTCCAAGATATCATAATCTCCTTGAAGTTTGGTACCAAAATCATTGTCTCACAATATGCCAATTAATGATGCATACTACAGGACGATAGGATGTATCATTCTATACTTTTCCATGTTTTATCAAATACCATATTGATCCAAACTTAACACAAACCCCGCCCTGACATGCGACCCGTTCTGGGACAGACAAAAGAAGTTTTCCCCCAGAACTTTCTCATCTCTCTTTGGATTCGCCAGCAGCTCAGAGAGGCGTGTACATTGGCATTGTCCATAAAAGACCGTGACACGCGTCCCCCGCTGGCTCGCTCCTTCGCTTTTTCTCACCCTCTTCCTACTTCTCACCTTGCCGCTTTCCGTTTCCGGCATTCCTCCGGACTCTCCTTTGTCTCGTGAAACCACGTGGCAATCACCATATTCTTCATCCTCGGGCGAGACTCAACTCCGTTCACCCCTACTCTACCGACGCCGAAGAACCAGCAAATTCCTCGCTCAATCTGCAAATCAAGGACCCTCAGAACTGCATTAAATTAACGCAAGTATAATTCCAATTGACCTTTAGAGGTGTCCTATTAAGCCAGAGCCACTTTTGTTGAAAAAGTTGAATTCAAATTCCTTTGCTGATTCTCGAGGTTAAACTGTGTTCTGCCATTGTTACTTCCATCACTTTTCTTCTGTTCCTTTCACTTACCCTGTATATATATGTATTATTTGTTTGTACCTAGTTGTGTATATCTGTAGTTTTTACGTAGTTATTAAAATCCATGGTTATCACGCTGGATCGTCGGTTTTTACTTATGACAAGGTTCACTTTTAACGTTGCTCCTCGCTACGCGCTGGATTTCTGTAACGTAGAATAAACTATGCTTCGTGGCCAGAAGGATAATTTATTCCTTTAGAGTAATACGAAGACTGCCCTGGTAAGTTTGGTGGACAAACAGATCAAGCTGCTTCGCAATTAATTCTAGAGCTAGGTTACAGTAATTAATATAACATTCCCTTTCATGGTCGATTTATATCCATACTTAATCAGAACACGCTTCGATTAGAGCTATAGATATATTTCACCCATTTGAGCTAGATTCGCTACATATTATGGTGGAGATTATGCGGGCACGTTTTAAAAACCTTGGTTCATGAGTGAATGCGCTTCGAATCCGGCGCGACTTTGTTCGTCCCATTCTTAAATCCGTATTGCGCGCGCTCAGCGAGTGAGCGTCCCGAGCTCGCTCCGCTGATAACTGAAAGGCTCTAAGCTGATTTTCAGTTCAGCACGTTAACAGCGCTATATATTTGTCTGACAAATTTAGCCGCGGTTAAGTGCTTAAAGTTAAAACTGCAGTTCATAACATTAAACTTGTGTCTGAAGACGATGAAATCGCAACACAGCACATTTTTAATTGCGTAATCGCCTGGTAAGAACGAAGAAACCTTCTTCCAGCGCAGTAAAGATTGATTTGAGCGATGTTCCTCTTATCTTTCTAGAAGGCCTTATTATATTGCTAGACTCGATGCATTGCGTTGAACCAATGTTAATTCGACAGGCAATAAGTCTCTTCTGGCAGAGCTAAACCGGCGTAGCTAACCGTAAGACGCACTGCATGTAGAAATCAGCCTCAAACGGTGATTGATATATAAATGAAGAGCCCGACACTCTGATCAAGTGTAAATTCAAACAACGGCGAAGAAACCCCGTTGTGATTTTATGTGCATGGCAGCGAAGAAATCCTGCCCACATTTCTTGTGCGTGAACAGCACAAAGGATCCCTGAGATCTCAAAATTTCTCTATTCTCGTGATAACACATGAAATCGCCATTAAAGCCGTCCCCTAGGAAACGCGCGCTGATTTCATTTCACGTCTGAGTTAGGGTAGGTTGCAGTACCTCTGACTGAACACCAGAGGGCCGCCAGCTTGAGGGCTAACCGCGGTAAAACCAACACCCCCTTTTTACTCACTATTGGGTGGCTCACTGCCGCCACCTTGTGGACCTTCTCTGTTAGGTCTATGCTATTCTCATTTCTGCATTCACTGTTCCCTGTCTCAGCCTCTCGGTCCTTTCTAGCTATCCTACTCTAACAGGATTAGTGTTCTCAATTTTTTTTTTCTTTTCTCTTTCTTTTTGGCTTGTTTGTTTTATTACTCTTTTGTTTTATGGGCTGGTTTACAATTTATTTCTCTCACCACTTTATTTTTCTTTATTGGTGCTATTAGTTTCATTTTAATTACTATTATTAATTTTTTTTTCTTTCTTCTTTCTTTTTTTTTCCCTTCTTTTTCGCATTATTATTTTTAATTTTTGTTTATTGTTCATTTTTATTCACTCATTTTTCAATTTTTTTATTTTTTTTATTTTTTTTCGCTTCTCCCCTCTCTTCTTTCACTTTGTCATTTTACTTATATTTTGACTCCCTTTCTCGTCTCTCCCAATTGATAACACTCTTCCACTTAAAGAATTCCTTACTGTGCATGCTCCCTTAGTGTGAACTAAAACCAAGCCAAAGTAAGATTTGAATTCTAACTGTTGTGGTAGCCATTGGCATCTGCCTATTCATAGGACTTCCACAGATAGAGAAGGCTTTCTCCTTACCCCCTTCTCTTTGTTTTCATTAATTAGTTCAATTTTATTTGTTCTACTTAGCTGTTGTTTGGTTATGACTTGTCTCTTCAAGCTCACCTAAAGGCATAAGCCTACGGGAACCAGCAAGGAAAAGCTAAAACCCTAGATTGTATGACCCAGGCAGCCAGTGTCATTAGATGACCCACTAGGCTACCGCCTGTCCAAATCTTCTAATTCAGATCTGGCGCATACCCAGACCATTTGGCCCTTCCTGGCCACCTACGGCCAAAGACAATAAGTGTCCGGCCTACATACCACTAACTGGCTGTACCAGTTAGCCAAATTGAGACTCACCGCGTACCTAATTAAGTACGATTGCGACTAGCTAATTTGCGTAGACTTGCATTGGCGTCTGTGTTGTTCTTCTCTCGTCAACAGTTGCCATGTCCCGAGCAAGCAGCCCCACTGCCCATTGGTACAACCTTGAGACCTGGCTGACTACCATGACGACTACGTTCCTGCCCGGAGCAGCTACCGACCGGCAGCGCTTAAGCAAAGAGCAGCTGGACGAGGAAGTAGACAGGCTGATGGCGCATGATCCCACCCAGAACTACAGCTACAAGGACTGGGCCAAGATCGTCGGAAGCCTCGCTCACAACCTCCTCATCCAGGCATGGCGCAGCGAAAAGAGCAACCGTGACCTGGAGCAAACTGTAACGACGCTCCAGTTTCAAGTCGAAGAGGCCCGGGCCAGCCAGGCCCTCGTTCAAACCAGCCTGGCTCAGCCATCACCCGAGACCACGGACCAGCACAGCACGGATTCCGAGCTACAAGAGGAAGTGGAGAAACTCCAAAAAGCCCTGCAAGACCTTCAAGCAGAAACAGAGCGAAAGGAGAAGCTGGAGAAAAAAAACAGGGATGAACTGAAAAACAAAATCCAACAAGGTGACACTCTCCTGACCAAAGCAGGGAGAGAACTGGAAGAAAGGAACGCTAAGCTCAAGGCATGCGAGAACCACCTGCTGAGGGCCCGAACTGAAATCGAGACCTTAGTACACGAAAAAGACTCTCTCAAAGATGAACTTGACACTGTTCGCCGAGAATTGAAATATTCCTACTCGTTCCAGGATGACCAGATAAGGGAAACACTCACCACGGAGTTTCCCACGACCAGTGAGCCGAGGCCTCCCGGCCACGAGCTCCTAGCTCGAAAGGGGATTGAAAGCCCACTGCTCAAGAGGTCACCAAGCGACCATCAAGAACCCCCGTCAGCCACAAGGGGGTGGAAGCCTTTCCAGAGCATTCTTGCCCCCAGTCAAGGCATAGCTCACAAAGAACTGGACAAGCTGGCCAGGAACGTTCCTACGTTCACTCCAAACCTGGCGGGAGACCATGACATTCATGCCTATCTACAAGACATAGACTTTCTTTTACAGACTTTAAACAATGTGACCATGTGGGACAGATTATACTTGATCAGGATTACGTCCAGTCGTGATGTGCGGAGCTTCTTAGATCGACAACCAGAGACTGTCAGATCGGATTACCAAGAACTACGACGGGCGCTGATTAAGGAGTACTCTGACCCTGAATCAGATCAAGGGATTATTGCAGCTATGGACTTAAAACAGAGCCGGCTCGAAACCCCACAGGCCTATTACCACAGACTCCGACGGGCCTACTTCGGGGCACGGAACGAGCCAGGAATGGAGGAAGATGTCAACTTCAGGACTCTGTTCCTCCGAAATCTGCATCCTACAGTGAACCATCACCTAGGAGTCCTAGCCTGCCCGCGCAGCATGTCCACTCAACAGCTGCGGGACCTGGCCCACAAGGCCTACACTAAGCAGAAGGCCGCCTCCGAAAAACCTGTGAAAAACCCAACTATTTACCCTGTCTCCGATCACTGCTCAGAACTGGCCCTAGAGGGCGCACAAACACACTACAGTAACCGACCCTTTTCCAGCAGAGAGCACTACAACCGAGGTGGTGCGCGTCCCAAACTCCAGACTGGGCGCCCTGAAAAATTCCGGGACCAGCCACGTCCAGCTAACCACCCAAAGGGCGGAGTCACATGGGAACCCCGCCGATGGCTTAGAAACAGCCGACCCTCATCGGCCCGGGAACCTAACCCAGACAAGCCTAAGTCCGAACCTTCACTAAAACAGGACGACACGGCTACGTCTGAGTCTGCAGAGATCCTGAGAATGCTGAAGGAGATCATCCGGAATAAAGCTCGCAAATATAATGACAGAGACAAGCCAGAACCCTTATGACTAAGAGCCAGGCCTGAAACCAACCTCTCTAGAGGGCCTCCGACTGAGCCAACAACACAGACTCCTGCTGATCAGCCACGAGAAACAGAAGAAACTGAGACATCACCAAGTGACAACGTAATCCACTCACCCCCGCTGACAGCTGCGCACCCAGAGCAAACTGACCCACTGCTTCACACTGCCGAAAAAGACTCCAAGGTACCAGAAAGTGCTGTTTTAGTTGTCTGCCTCTCCAACGCATCACCTGTCACCAGCCCCAACTGCCTATCAGTCACTACACAAGCCCCAGTGCCAAAGCTCCTGGGAAATCTGATTGAAAAGGGAGTGGCCCGGAAACTCTACCTAGCTATTACGCTGGAACATGCAGTTGAACTGGAAGCCCTGGTGGATACGGGAGCAGACCTCACTCTGATGTCATCCAAACTCTTTGACAGACTCAGAGTTGAAACTAAAAGACAAAATCGGACTGTAACATCACAAAGGTGCGAGCTGAATGTACAATCATACAGCCAAAATGAGGTACAGCTTGAGCAGATAGCACCTATTCACCTAACTATCGGTCCTATGAGCCTGGTGCACCCCGTGTACATCTCACCAATGGACACTTATCCCCTTCTCGTGGGAAAAGATCTCCTAGACCGCTTTGAGCCCTTATTGGACTTCAGGGAGTTAAAAATCTGGGCTCAAGTTCGAGAACCTCTGCCTCTCCAGTCACACAGGTCACATGAGCCAGACTGCCATGCCACAGAGGCCACGGGAAATCCTCAGGTAACAGAGGTCACGGGAAATCCTCAGGTAACAGAGGTCACGGGAAATCCCACGGTCACAGAGGTCACGGAGGTCACGGGAAATCCCACGGGCAACCGCGGGAACACGAGCTTAGCACCAGAACAAAGTTCAAGTCCACTACTCTGCACTCTTGGACTCAACAAAGACTCCGAGCCCTTTTGCCCCAAGGTCATGACCGACCTGCAACTAAATGATGTGAAAACCACAGACATTGTATTGGCATTATGGGCAGACAACTCAGCCATCAGCCTCACGCTGTTTAACACCCTCCTTAAAGGCATACCCGACCTTCCATTTGTCAACAAACGCACCCGTTTTCCCTGGAACCCCTGTCTGTCAACAATGACAACTGCAAAGGGGATCTGTGCATTGAACGTGAAATGGAATAATCGGCGCATCACCCATTACTTTCTGGTCTTACCAGACCCACCACATGATGTTTACCTCGGAGCAGACATCCTGATTCGTCTTAGGGCTCATGTGGACTTTATAAATGAGGTGGTGTGGGCACCAATGATCTCACAGCCCCCTGTTGTTCCTGTCAACCACGAGAACCTCATGTCAGGGCAGACCATTCCAGAAGTCTGCACCCTGGTCAGTGAACAGGATACCGTAGTCCCAGCTTACACCAAAGGGGTCACTGTTCGGCTCAATCTACGATGGGGTCAAACACTAAATCACACGCTGGGCTTCTTCCAGCCTTCACCTGAATGCTTGGAACTGGGACTTACTTTGGAAGCCACACCCCTCACTGAAGTGTCATCCCGTGCAGTTTACATCCTGTTCAACAACTGCACAGCAATGGACATTACAATTCCCAAGGCCTACCGCCTGGGGTGGCTAGTGAGCACAGACTTTCATGACTTTGAACTGAGTTTACCAATCATTGGACCAATTCCAGCTCCTATGGTCCCAGAAGGGATCTCGGATGACACAGTATTGACAGCCCCCTTTAAGCTTGTCTCCATTACTTCAGTCATGCCAATAACCACAGGAGTAGCATGCAGAACGGAGCTAACAAAGGACCAATACCTTGCAGTCTACACAGTCTCCAACCAGCCGACCTATGAGACTGATGAGAATACTGCCTCTCTGGCTGCTCACAAGACAAGAGACACTAGCACAGAGGAGCCCTATCCTGAATTTGAGACACAAGTCCAGCAAATCCTGAGGGATGCAGACGCCATACAAAACGATACAGACCGTCAAAAACTCAGACAGGTCTTGTACAAGTTTAAAGCGTCATTCGCAAAAGACTCTCTGGACTGTGGCCTCACGGGCCTCCACACGGTGCGCATCCCGACGCACCCAAATGCTCCTCCCACTTTCGTCAAGCAGTACAAGATTCCGATCGCCTCACACGAACCCGTGCAGGAGATTATCGACTCCATGCTTGAGAAAGGTGTCATCCGCCCATGCAACAGCACCTATTCTGCTCCCATCTGGCCCGTCCTTAAGCCAAACGGGAAGTGGCGACCCACCATTGACTACAGGAAGCTGAACCAGCAGGTGCCACTGTCACGATGGCCCATGACCCAGCTGGAGCAGGAAATACCTAGAATACAGGGAGCCACCATTTTCTCTACGCTTGACGTGGCCTCAGGATTCTGGACTATACCTGTACATCCAGACGACCAACACAAGCTGGCCTTTACCTTCGGCAACCGACAGTACACGTTCACAAGGTGCCCATTCGGCTACGCCAACTCACCAGCGGAGTTCAACATCTTCTTGAACAAAGCATGCCCGGACGCCAGAATGAGAGGCAACCTCATCTACGTAGACGATGTTCTCATGAAAAGCACAACGGTAACTGATCACCTGAGAGAAATAGACTATGTACTGGACCAACTAACTACTGCCGGTGCCAAGATCGCCCTCCACAAAGGACAGTGGTGCCGAACCAAAGTCAACTATGTGGGCCTACTCATCGGATCACGGGGCATTGAACCTCAGACCAGCCGCATCCAGGCCATCCAGAACATCAAGCCTCCCACTAATGTCACAGAGCTGCGGAGTTTTCTGGGCGTGTGCAACTACTCACGACAGTTCATCGAGAACTACGCAGACATTGCACGACCATTAACTACGCTTCTCAAAAAGGACTGCCCATTCGCCTGGACAGAGGCTCAAGCGAACGCTATGAAAGAACTTAAAGGTCATTTGTGCACAGCTCCATGCCTGGCTTACCCTGATCCACAAAAAGAGTTCTATTTGGAAGCTGGATTCTCCAACCACTGTCTCAGTGCGGGTCTTTACCAAAAGCACGACCAGGACAAAAGAGTGGTTGCATATGCCAGCAAGACTCTCCTTCCACCGGAAACTAAATACTCGGACTGTGAAAAGGCGCTGCTTTGCACTGTATGGGCCATACAACGCTTCTCCAACTACATCGGAGCACAAAAGGTCATCATAGAAACTTGCCACCAGCCTGTAATGTTTCTCAACAGCCAACGCATCCGAGATGGCGTGGTCACCAATTCACGCATAGCCATGTGGTTGATGGCCCTCCAAGGGCGCAACGTTGAGGCACGATACGCCCAGAATCACAAGTCTGCGCTGGGCAACGGCTTGGCTGCATGTCAAAACTGCTCTGATGACACACCTGCTGCAACACTGGACGCAGAGGGACCCCAGCAACAACAACCGACCTGTCACAGATACTTTGAGGAGAAGGGTGTGCCAAGGGATGCCTACTGCCTACGTCGACGGGTGCTCCTACAACCACGAAGGCACCTTAAAAGCCGGCGCAGGCGTGCTATGGCTAAACAACCACCCCTGCCCACCACAACATTTCCAGCTGGGCCCTCAGTCATCACAACATGCTGAGGTAGCAGCCATCCTGATAACCCTCCAGATCGCTGCAGCCCATAACATCAGAGAACTCCTCATCTGCACAGACTCTAACTACGCAAGACTCAGTTTCACATGCCATCTTTCGGGCTGGAAACAAAACGGGTTCAAGACGGCAAACAACAAGCCGGTCAAACACCAACACCTGTTCCAAGCATGTGAGGACATCACAAAAACACATGACATGATCATCTATTGGAAAAAGGTGAAAGGACACTCAAAACAGCCAGGCCTGGATAAAGACCTGAATGACCAAACTGATGCCCTTGCCAAAATGGGCGCACTACATGGAGACCTGTGGTCACCTCCAGCTCAGCCACCCATCTTGAATGTGGCAGCAATAACCCGCAGCAAGCGAACCCTTCCTGCAACACCACAAGCCTCGCAGCCACTTTCGCTGTCACCACAAATCTCTAACAATGACATAGCTGATCTTCAAGCCTCAGACACCTCCATCCAAGCTATGCTACACCACCTCTCTGACCCCTCCAACCACCCAATCACACCGTCTGACCTCACGGCTGCCCCCTCCCTCAGACGGCTGCATGAGATCAAAGACATGCTGCGCGTGACGGACAACATTCTGTGGTATGTCCCTGATGACCTCACAGCGCCAAGGCTCGTGGTGCCACAGGGCCAAAGGGGGGTCATGTTAATGTATGCCCACGACGCACCATGTGCTGGACATCACGGCACCAGAGCCACTTACGACACACTGAAGCAAGTGGCATACTGGCCCGGTATGCAGCAAGACGTGGCAGAGTACGTCAGAGGGTGCCTGGTTTGCTGCCAATTCGAACCAGCAAACCCAAACCACAGAGCCCCACTGCAACGCAGAGGAGTCACGTTCCCATGGTCAGACCTCCAAATAGACTGGGTGGGACCTCTGCCCAGGTCAACAAGGGGCAACAAGTACTTCCTCACAGTAGTATGCCAATTCACCAAGTGGGTAGAGTGTCTTCCAGCACCCAATGACACTGCCCAGACCACGGCATACCTACTGATGAACCATATCTTCTCCAGATTCGGACTGCCACTAAGGGTCAACTCCGACAGGGGCACGCACTTTACAGCTGAGATCATGCAGCAGACTTGGAAGCTCTTGGGTGTACAGGCTCAACTACACATCAGCCACCACCCCAGATCCTCAGGCCAAGTGGAGCGAACCAATCGGACTGTGGTCAGCATGCTGAGGAAATACGTGTCTGCCAACCAAAAGGACTGGGATGCAAAACTTCCCCTGGTACTCATGGCCATCAGAGCCACCCCGCAGGAATCAACTTGCGTGTCTCCCTTTGAATTGATGACTGGGAGGCAAATGACCCTACCGCTGCACCTGCTGTACCAACCGGGAGACTCCAACCTCGTCACAGCCTACACCACACACCAATACCTGGATGAGCTACACCGGCACCTAAGGACGACATTTGCTTTCGCCCAACAACAGCTGCAAAGGAGCGCTGAAGGCCAGAAAGCATATTACGACCGGAAAGCATCACACCAGGAACTGAATGTGGGTGATAAGGTCTGGTACTACAACTTCACACAGCCACTCCAGACAGCCTCCAAACGACTGTCGAAGAAGCTGCTCCCCCACTGGACAGGACCGCACGAGATCGTGGACAAACTCTCCGCAGTCGCGTACAGAATCCAACTAAAGCAGGGACAGAAAGACCCGATTTTCAAATGGGTCCATCGAAACCAAATAAAGAGACACGTGGCTGCTGGCAGGGAAAAGAAAGGGGGGGGGACTAATATAAACTAACCCAGTCACAGTCTGCAGAGCAAGGAAAGCATCCTGACCAACCAGGGACATCAACCGCTTACCTACTGCCTCTCTCTTTCTCTCTCTCCCTCTTTTCCTACACTAGGATGCTGCTGTGGCTCACCATCCTGTACCTCCAGACAACCGGAGGACAACCGCAACCAGAAATCGCCACGCCGGGTCCAGCATCAGGCATTGTACTGCGAGAACAACCTGGACTCCTCATCACCAACTGCAGGACCCACACCCAGAAAGTGTACGTCCGACTCAACCCTCGCAACGTCTACCAAGCACACTACCCACGCACCGTGGCACAATACAGCTGGGCAGGCGCCCGATGGACCGAGAACGCCCTCAATCACGCAGAGGCTGACGTCAAGTACATGCTCACCCAACTGGAGAAAATGACTGTCACCCAAGCAGAACTAAGCGGACACAACCGCCGTACTAGGCGGTTCTTGGGAGCTTTACTCGGAGCCGCCGCTGCTGTTGGAACCCTGTTCAACATCGGCATGTCTAGTGTCAATGCAGTGAGCCTAGCCACCGTAAGACGACACATGGCCGAAATTCAAACCGAGATTCCACAGCTTAGAGAGCAGCTCGCGACCCAAAGTCAAACCCTACAGACCATTGGCAAAACATTAAAAGGCACTGTGGTTGTTCTCAATACTCACAGCGTCCTACTGAACCAAACTATAAACTCAATGAAGCAGTTATTTTCAATCTTCCAAAATGATTTTGCTCAAACGCAACTGGTCACGTCCCTCATGACAGACATGCTACGAGAGGTGAGCTCCTCCATCGACAGCTTAGCAATGGGCAGGATTCCAACGTACCTGGTACCCCTGAGCCTCGTGCAATCGGTGCTGGCCTCCGCTACTACTGGCCTAACCGACCCTCTGCAAACACATCTCGCTTACTCTCTGGGTAGTGCCATACCCTTACACGTCGATCCCGAACAAGGCGAAGTGGCCTTCCTCCTGAATCTACCCATCATCGAATCGAACAACATTTACAGACTCAAAGACGTTGTCAATGTCGGGTTTTGGCAAAGCAACACCCACATTAAGATACACACGCCAGATGTGGTGGCCTACCATGACAGCAATACCCAGCTGTATCTGACCCCAAACCTACGCATGTGTACTTTGACAAAAGATATTCACTATCTCTGTCCCAGCAAGCCTTTCCTCAGGGATAACACCGAAGGGATCTGTGGATTACAGCCGATGAGAGGCGACACCCGCTGCCCCGCCGAGGCCAAGCCGCGCACCCAAGTCATCGAAACGCAAGCCGAGATTGTGGGCAATCGGTGGCTGGTCAATACTCCCTCACGTACGGCCACCCTGACCTACGATCAGCATGACACCGCCACCCGTGTCAGCCTGCCCAACCAGAGCCTGTGGATTCAAGTACCGAAAGGTGCCATCCTCCACCTCGATAACCTGGCATTGTACCATCTCCCGAGCGAAGAGTACTGGTCAGAGCTGGAAATCCCGGCCTTCTTCAAGAACCACAACCTCACACTGGATCCAGAACTGGAACTGAGGATTGAGCAAGAGGGGGCCCAGTTAATCGACCTCACTCCCCTCGAGGCGACCCTCCAAGCGCTATCCCGTTCGCCCAGCCTGACCAGTTCAACAGTGGTTCAAGCCTGGACAACCGCCGACACGGCACTCTGCCTCTCTACAGCCATAGGCTACGCCCTGACGCTAGGCCTGGCCTTCGCCCTGTCAAAACGGATCAACGCAACACGAGAATCCATGAGCAGATGCGTGGCCGCCCTTCCTCGAGGTTTCAAACGGAGACCACGGGGAGAGGAAATTCAAACCGAGGCTACACCCAACCTCATCGAGATGGATCCCCAGCCAGGAGATCAACAAGCGGAGGAAAATTAGGAACCCTCATCAATCAACCAGTTTGATACACTCGCCACCCGATCACCATGACGACTGTCGCCCAACGATGTCCTCACAGGGACATCCTTGTCCGAAAGGGGGGGAGCTGTAACGTATCGGGGTGCCCAAACTGATTTCTACATTAACCCAAGTGAAACATATAAAGTTTCACTCCTTTAAGTGACCCAGAATAACCCGAGAGGCCTCTTTGACCAGATGCAACTCTGGAATTCAGGAGACTCTTTGGGAACCCACACAGGACCTACTCCCGCAATAAAAGAAACCTTTGATGACTGAACTCTGGGAAACTTCAGGATTAGTTCGTCAACAAGGATCCACCATTTCCCGACCCCAGGGCCTGTAAATCTTCGATCTAATCTCAGTTTACGACCTCAGAGATTAACATCGGAGCCAACCGGTCTAGCAAAGAACCTCCTCCCTAGAAGGTCACCCTGAGGTGACCAAAGGACCATTGTAACTTTAGAAGAACGCCAGCCCCCTCTTCTGGACATGCACACACACATGCACACACACAGTGAACATGTCTCTTGAATGTAACCTGTAATCATATCCCTAGATAGTTATGATGTATTCGTATATGCATGTGTTGTATGTCTAGATAACCTAGTTGTAGCAATTTCATATAGTTTGAGCGAAAAGCTAATTTTTAAGTTGTCTGTAACTATGTCTAATGATCCTACACTGTCCAAGATATCATAATCTCCTTGAAGTTTGGTACCAAAATCATTGTCTCACAATATGCCAATTAATGATGCATACTACAGGACGATAGGATGTATCATTCTATACTTTTCCATGTTTTATCAAATACCATATTGATCCAAACTTAACACAAACCCCGCCCTGACATGCGACCCGTTCTGGGACAGACAAAAGAAGTTTTCCCCCAGAACTTTCTCATCTCTCTTTGGATTCGCCAGCAGCTCAGAGAGGCGTGTACATTGGCATTGTCCATAAAAGACCGTGACACGCGTCCCCCGCTGGCTCGCTCCTTCGCTTTTTCTCACCCTCTTCCTACTTCTCACCTTGCCGCTTTCCGTTTCCGGCATTCCTCCGGACTCTCCTTTGTCTCGTGAAACCACGTGGCAATCACCATATTCTTCATCCTCGGGCGAGACTCAACTCCGTTCACCCCTACTCTACCGACGCCGAAGAACCAGCAAATTCCTCGCTCAATCTGCAAATCAAGGACCCTCAGAACTGCATTAAATTAACGCAAGTATAATTCCAATTGACCTTTAGAGGTGTCCTATTAAGCCAGAGCCACTTTTGTTGAAAAAGTTGAATTCAAATTCCTTTGCTGATTCTCGAGGTTAAACTGTGTTCTGCCATTGTTACTTCCATCACTTTTCTTCTGTTCCTTTCACTTACCCTGTATATATATGTATTATTTGTTTGTACCTAGTTGTGTATATCTGTAGTTTTTACGTAGTTATTAAAATCCATGGTTATCACGCTGGATCGTCGGTTTTTACTTATGACAAGGTTCACTTTTAACGTTGCTCCTCGCTACGCGCTGGATTTCTGTAACGTAGAATAAACTATGCTTCGTGGCCAGAAGGATAATTTATTCCTTTAGAGTAATACGAAGACTGCCCTGGTAAGTTTGGTGGACAAACAGATCAAGCTGCTTCGCAATTAATTCTAGAGCTAGGTTACAGTAATTAATATAACATTCCCTTTCATGGTCGATTTATATCCATACTTAATCAGAACACGCTTCGATTAGAGCTATAGATATATTTCACCCATTTGAGCTAGATTCGCTACAGTCTCATACAGTATGTTTGTGAGTTCCCAGTTTCTGCATTACTACTTACCGTCTTTCTTATTTTGTAGTTCTAGATCTGGCCTGCTATTTAAATAAAGGCTCTGCCTATGTTGATTTTATAGGCTTACATACGTAGAACTGCATCTGACACTCATTTTAGTCCTGAAATGATATCTTTAGTCCATTTTTTAAACAACGTGTGAGTGCATTTCTGCTTTCTTCTTACCCATCCCCCCATGTTGCGAATCCATACCAATAGCTTCGTCCTGAAAAAATCAAAACAGGAATCCAGTAGTTCTGAGAACACTGTGGGCAAGTTAGCCAGTACCATCTACACAAAAAGGAATGAACAGTGTGAGTCACGGTGCAATACACACACACTCAAAGAGAGTGTGAACTACAGAATAAAGAATAAAGAACTTCAGCTCTATATTTTAGGCTAGTTTATCTTCAGGACCTTTACAGCCAGCTTTCCTACTGCATAAAACAGCACAATGATTCTTTCCCAGTTGATCTGTCCATCGCTGAAGACAGTATCCACAAGCTTTCGAAAAATCTTAACATCACCCTGATGTGCCAAACCATCAATCTGGCTGAGGGGTGCCCAGATAACAGAGAAAGAGAAAATGATGAGTATAAACACTGATGTTATCAACTTGAGTGTTATATGTAAGGAATAAAACAGTTGGGGACATGCTGTTGCAGGAAAACAATCAACAATGGGTTGAAGCGGAATTACAGAGTTACAACCCCAAGGTTGTAAGATTACTTTCCTATAACAGCACATCCCAAAGTGTTTTATTCATCTTATACCACAGCAATTTTGCCATCACTACCCATTTTTAATTTGTTATTAAATGAGTTCCTGTTATTACTTACATTATACCAGCTATAAACAGTCATTCCCTCACTTTCTCATGAAGCTAATAAGAAAAAAAGAAAAAAATGGAGATTGTTACCAAGAAATGTCCTGAAGATTTTCCTGTGTTAGAAAATTTTAAGTCACAGCTTAAAATTTCAAAGGTACAAAGTGTGACACTGGAGACTTGACTTGACCAATCACAATCTCGGAATCAGGATCAATAATTCAGCCACGCTGTGATATAACGTGCTTTGTTTTAGCACATTATAACAGCTTATAGCTACCATAATGTAAATGATAAAAACAATTTGTTTCACAGATGTTCCATAACATTACATGTAACATGTAATGCAAATAAAAAAAGTACACTGTCACTCTTTAATAAATTTTTTTTAAATTAAAAGTTGTGTTTGCAAATTGCTGTAGTGTAAGAGGAATTAAACACTTTGCGCTGTGGATCTGCAGTGACTCTGCAATCAGTTTTATATTCTGTAAATGACACGCGATTAAGTAACACTTACCTTTTAAGGGTTTGATCCTGATTAAGCTGTGCACTGATCATTCTTATTGTCTGACCAAGCTGATCCAAAAGCTTCTGATCCTGCACATCTTTTAAAGGTTGAACCTCTGGGAGAGATGGGTGAGAGAAGTTTGCTGTTTCAATAGTGTTCATCTGATCCTCAACCACCCTGAATGACACAAAAGAGATTGATATCGTATAATAATCTACACAGGAGCCAGAGTCAGTAGGACAGTTTTCTACATGTAGTTAGCATGATGCTATTTGATGTTCATAAAATTCTGTTACTTGTTAGCTACATTAGCCTCATAGCTCTAGTGAAGAACAAGCAGAAATTGCATGTCCTTAAAACTTTTGCACAGTACTGTACTTCAAATAGGGACAAAGTAATTGAAGAATAGCTATTTCAGACATCTGACTTGTTGTGACCTTGACCCTGTTCGTATCAATTCCAAAATGTGTCGGACAGAGGGCTGGGGGCTGTTTTGTCCCAAGTGGTGGAGGGGGAGGAGCACCCCGTGCTGTACATCAGTCGGAAACTCTCGGTGTGGGAGTCCAAGGGTATGTCTGAACCAGCTCCCTAGTTCAGTAGTCAGGGCACTGATCAGGGAGTCATCCATTTTAAGGGCTGTCCCAATTGCAAAATCCTTCCAGTGCACTGGAAGATTTGCTTCCCAAAACAAAATCCCACAATGCACCACAAAGCCCAGGGAGCATCAATTCTCACTACGTTCCCTTACTGGAAATGACATGTTTTCTGAAGCCTCTCAGCTCGACAAAAAATGGAAGACGAACTCTCAGCCAACTTCTTGCTGCCACCCCCTGTGACTAGACCTCAGGTTAGGTGTTACTATCTAAACACTTCTCCTTACCCCGGGACAAAAGCTGCTCTTCTCTGTCTCTTCAGCCAGGTCTTTCAGGGCCTTCTGCTGGTTTGCTCCAGTTACTCCCATATGGACTTTCAAGAGTCCAACAGTTGATGTTCCAACAAAGCCATGGCATCCTACTTCTACCAGGTAGATGATGGTTCTCCAGCCAGCCTCCTTACATTCAGCTTCTACTTCTTCCTTCCATGGGACAGTTAGCTCGATCTTGGTGCCTCTGGACCACATCACTATATCAGGGCTGAGACTTGTGTTGGTGATCTCACTAGGTAACTGGAGCTTCCTGCCAAGATCAACTTTCATTCTCCAGTCCTGGGTGAAAGGAACTATCCTTGATGGAACCCTTGGCATGGCACTTGTGTTACCCCACCTTCTCTGATGAATTGGATGTGTTGACACACTGGCGGAGGATGACCTCTACTTATGACCTGACTATGCCCCTCCAGCACCTCGGACAATCTGCTCAGGACTTGATCATGTCGTCACCTGTAGCACCCTTGGCAGAGTGCAATCTTGCAGCCTGACAAGATGTGCTGGAGACTGGCATTTGGACTGCTACAGAGGGGGCAGCATTCTTCCTGGCCAAACCACTGATGCAGGTTCAGTGGGCAGGGGAGTGTCTTGTATGTTGCCCTGATAAGAAAACTAAGCTTTGCCTGTGGGATTTTCCACAGGTCCATCATGCCAATGTTTCTGCCAACAATACCTTCCCACGTTGTCCACCTCCCCGTCGTCCCTGTGCTACAGCCTTGATCTTATAGTGCTCATCCTCCATCCTCGTCACCTCAGACACCATTAGTTCCTTCCTCTCTTTCTTGCTGGTCTTGGACCAGACCCATGGAGCTTCTCCCCACCCAAGACCTGTCTTTTCTGTCTGGCCGACAATCTCTTTGTGCTGCAGCCTGCTAATTTTCAGATCAACTTCAGCATGAGCTTTCAAATTGCATCCCGTGTAGACCTGGACATTTGTACTCTGCATTGCCTGATCGGTGGACTTCCACAGCTCCAACTAGGGTTGCACAGTATACCAGTACTACGATAGTATCGTGATACTAAAGCTTCAAAATACCTCCAATGCCACTGTACACTGTTTTTGTGTATCCCACTGCTTTTGCATAATACACAAAGGTTAGAATTTTATTAATTTTATTCATAAAATTCTTTATTCTAATATTTTGAGATAGTGGATTTTTAATTTCCATGAGCTGTAAGTCGTAATCATCAAGATTAAAGCAAAAAGAAGGCTTGAAGGCTATTTCACTTTATGTGTAATGAATCTAGAATATATGAAAGTTCCACGTTTTAAATTAAATTATGGGAAACAAATTAACTTTTTCCATGAAATTCAAATCTTTTGAGATTCACCTGCAGTCTATAAACAGCAGCCTCACGCAGTTCCCTTTATTGCTGTTGGTGTGGGTGAAGGTGGTGTGTAGGACGTTAGAGATTGCATCCTTAGTAGACCTATTGGGGCGGTAGCTGAACTGGAGTGGGTCAATGGTGTCGGGGTAGAGGAGCAGATGGAGTTTTTGATAAGACGCTCAAAAACCTTCATGACAACTGATGTGAGGACTACAGGATTATACTGATAGGCATAGGGCTTATTGTTCTTTGGCACAGGAATATTTTAAAGCAGGTGGGGACCACACACTTAGCTAGGGAGTCGTGGAAGTGAACAAACCAGCTAGGTGATCAGCACAGGATCTCAGTACACGGCCAGAAATGAATTCATGTATAAGGAGACTCACTAATGAGAATATGAACTGATTGGTTTCAAATCGTATAATTGAGTTACTGTAATTTTATATGCGGTCATTCATTTAGGACAAAACTGATGGCACCCTTTAAAAGAAGAATGATTTGATCTATGACAAGTTGCAATGGCTGAGCTGCATTACTGAAAGATTTCTATTTTTCATGTACATTTATATATACAGTCACCTCAAAAACTATTGGAACGGCAAGGCCAATTCATTGTTTTTACTGTAGACTGAAGACATTTGGGTTTGAAATCAAAAGATGAATATGATAAGAACGTTTAAAATTTCAGCTTTTATTTAATAGTATTTATACAGTGGGTATAGAAAAGAATCACCCCCCTTTTAAAAAAATCATGTTTTGCTGCTTTTCAGCCTGAAATGAAGACGGACACAGTTTTTGTTTTATCAGCGTATAACATCCAAGTGAAAGATATAACGCCAATATGTCAGAAAAAAAAAATTTTAAATAAAAAAACAGAATCAGTGAGTTGGAAAAAGGATCACCCACTTGCTTTAATTTGCCTTAATTTTTTTAATTACAGCCTTTAGTCTGTTGGGATATGTCTCTACTAACTTTGCACATCTAGACTTTGCAATATTTGCCCTCTCTTCTTTGCAGAACTGCTCAAGTTCAGTTAAATTTGATGGTGACCGTTTGTGGACTGCAGTCTTCAAGTCATTCCACAGATTTTCAGTGGGGTTTAAGTCTGGGCTCTGACTAGGCCATGCAAGGACATTCACTTTTTTCTCCTTCAACCACTGTGTGGTCAGTTTTGCTGTGTGCTTTGGGTCATTGTCATGTTGGAAGGTAAACCTTCTTCCTATTGACAACTTTCTGGCAGAGGGCAGCAGACTTTCCTCAATTTGATGGTATTTTGCCCCATCCATTTTCCTTCTATCCTGACAAATGCTCCAGTCCCTGCTGCAGAGAAACACCCCCATAACAGGATATTACCACCTCCATGCTTTACTGTAGGAATGGTGTTATTTGGATGGTGAACTGTATTGATTTCTGCCAGACATATCCAATTTTAGTCTCATCTGACCATAACACATTTTTTCCATGTGGCCTCAGAATCTTCAAGGTGCGTTCATGTGGCCTTTCTAGAGGAGTGGCTTTTTTCTTGCAACCCTCCCATACAAGCAACATTTGTGGAGAATTTGTGATATTGTTGTCACATGCACACAATGACCACTCTGTCATAAATTCCTGCAACTTCTTCAGAGTTGCTGTAAGCCTCTTGGTAGCCTCTCAGACCAGTTTCCTCCTGGCTCTTTCATCTAGTTTGCAGCGACGTCCTGATCCAGGGAGAGTCTGTGTTGTACCAAATAACTTCCACTTCTTAATAATAGATTTCACTGTGCTTCTAGGCATTGATAAAGCCTTTAAATTTTGTATCCATCTTTTGACTTGTGCCTGTCCACAAATTTATCTTTTGACAGACAGTGCCTTGCCACCCATAGTTGATTGCTTCAATTGCACTACAAAATGCTCCAGGAAAGCTCTTTTCATGCTGAGCTAATCAAAATGACCACAGCTGATCACAGATGAAAGTCAAATGGCTTTGTGTGCCATTGAAAAGGTGATTAGATACACCTTATTGAGTTTACAAGTAATTTTTAGGAGGGGGGTGATCCTTTTTCCAACTCAGTGATTCTGGTAATTTTTTTTTTTTTTTTTTTTTAATTTTCTGACATGTTGGTGTTATATCTTTCACTTGGATGTTATAAGTGAGTAAATACAGCTGGATAAAACAAAAACTGTGTCCGTCTTCATTTCAGGCTGAAAAGCAACAAAATGTGATTATTTTAAAGGGGGTGATTCTTTTCTTTACCCACTGTATATAGATGTGTTAAAGAACAAAGAACATAGCACATGTATCAGACCACCCAAATTTAGGCGAGCAGGCGATCTACTCTTGGTTTTAGCATTCAGTTTCCTCTATGAAGACTGCATTTGTTGTTAAAAAGGATAAGCCAACATGAACATCAGAGAGCTGTCTATGGGAGAAAAGCAAGCCATTTTGAAGCTAAGAGGGAAATCAATCACAGGCATTGCACAAACATTGGGCATAGCCAATACAACAATTTGGAATGTCCTGAAAAAGAAAGAAACCACTGGTGTACTGTGCAACAGACACTGAATGGGTCAGCCAAGGAAAACAACAATAGCTGATGGCAAACATTGTGAGAGCTGTTAAGAAAAACCCAAAAACAGTCAGTGACATCACCAACAACCTTTTAAAGTATACAGGAACATTTAGTGTGCCAATTTACAGAGAAATACAACCAAATTAATCGGGAGGAACTTTGTCATGCAGAAACACATTGCTCCAAAACACACTGCCAACACAACAAAGGACTTTGTGAAAAAGTGGAAAGTTTTAGATTGGCCAAGTCAATCACCTGACCTTAACCCAGTTGAGCATCAGTTCACTCATGAAGAGGAGATTGAAGGAAGAAACCGCCGAAAGAAAACAACAACTGAAAGAGGCTGCGGTAAAAGCCTGGTAAAGCATCGCAAAAGAAGAAACCAACAGTTTTGTGATGTCAAAAAGTTGCAGGCTTGATGCGGTTACTGCAAGCAAGGGATATGCGACCAAATTATTAAGTGTTATTTAGTTTGTATTTATTTAATTAATACAAGACTTGTTCCTATACTTTTGCTCAGCTAAAAACTGGGTGGTCTCATATAAAAGGTTCTATGTTATATGTTGTTTAAAACATCTAGATGTAATTACCAGGAAATAAAAGCTGAAATCCTAAACTCTCATCTTATATCCACTGGTGTCAAACTCAAATGTCTCTGGTGTACAGCACAAACAAATGAATTGGCCTTGCCGTTCCAATAGTTTCAGAGGGGAATGTAAGTATATAAATTTGAAATGGTGGGCACTCCAGTTTTCATCCTTTTTTTAAAGGGCTTGACAATTTTCAGAAAGCACATAGTTTAGCCTTTTTGGGTTTGAAACAGGTGTTCCATATTCTTTCATGCTCATAACCTATAACTTGTACATTATCATTGTAGTGTCATTGTAAAACTAAAGCATGATTGGACACTAAACTTATTTAGCTGATTTGACTGAAAAATTCATGTCGTGAAAATAATAATTTTTGGGTTGTTAGGAGCAAAAGTTAAGTTGACTTTCACTTTGTCAAATGGGCTTAAAATGTAAGTTTCGATATACATTAAATAAATAACTAAATAACTATACATACATACATACATATATATATATATATATATATATATATATATATATATATATATGTGTATATATATATATATATATATATATATATATATATATATATATATATACACACACACACACACACACACACACACACACACACTGAACAAAATTATAAACACAACACTTTTGTTTTTGCCCCCATTTTTCATGAGCTGAACTCAAAGATCTAAGACTTTTTCTATGTACACAAAAGGCCTATTTCTCTCAAATATTGTTCACAAATCTGTCTGAATCTGTGTTAGTGAGCACTTCTCCTTTGCCAAGATAATCCATCCACCTCACAGGTGTGGCATATCAGGATGCTGATTAGACAGCATGATTATTGCACAGGTGTGCCTTAGGCTGGCCACAATTAAAGGCCACTCTAAAATGTGCAGTTTTATCACACAGCACAATGCCACAGATGTCGCAAGTTTTGAGGGAGCGTGCAATTGGCATGCTGACTGCAGGAATGTCCACCAGAGCTGTTGCCCGTGAATTGAATGTTCATTTCTCTACCATAAGCCGTCTTCAAAGGTGTTTCAGAGAATTTGGCAGTACATCCAATCGGCCTCACAACCGCAGACCACGTGTAACCACACCAGCCCAGGACCTCCACATCCAGCATCTTCACCTCCAAGATCGTCTGAGACCAGCCACCCGGACAGCTGCTGCAACAATCAGTTTGCATAACCAAAGAATTTCTGCATAAACTGTCAGAAACCGTCTCAGGGAAGCTCATCTGCATGCTCGTCGTCCTCATCGAGATCTCAACCTGACTGCAGTTTGTCGTCGTAACCAACTTGAGTGGGCAAATGCTCACATTCGATGGAATCTGGCATTTTGGAGAGGTGTTCTCTTCACGGATGAATCCCGGTTTTCACTGTACAGGGCAGATGGCAGACAGCGTGTATGGCGTCGTGTGGGTGAGCGGTTTGCTGATGTCAACGTTGTGGATCGAGTGGCCCATGGTGGCGGTGGGGTTATGGTATGGGCAGGCGTATGTTATGGACAATGAACACAGGTACATTTTATTGATGGCATTTTGAATGCACAGAGATACCGTGACGAGATCCCGAGGCCCATTGTTGTGCCATTCATCTACGACCATCACCTCATGTTGCAGCATGATAATGCACGGCCCCATGTTGCAAGGATCTGTACACAATTCCTGGAAGCTGAAAACATCCCAGTTCTTGCATGGCCAGCATACTCACCGGACATGTCACCCATTGAGCATGTTTGGGATGCTCTGGATCGGCGTATACAACAGCGTGTTCCTGTTCCTGCCAATATCCAGCAACTTCGCACAGCCACTGAAGAGGAGTGGACCAACATTCCACAGGCCACAATCAACAACCTGATCAACTCTATGCGAAGGAGATGTGTTGCGAGCCATTCCACCGAATGGGTGCCATTTCTGTCCCCAGAACATTTTATGTATAAAAATGCATGAAAATTAACTTTAAAATACATTTTATTATTAAGCAAAGTGTCCTGCACATGAACCTAACTGCAAATTTAAAATTTATAATTAAAAACATTAATAAAAAAAACTACCTAGAACACTAAAAAATAGCATTTTTTGCATGTCCCCACTCTCTATCTCTGTACTTTACATTGAAATATAATGATTAAAGTCCATCAGAAATCTTATTTTCTTCCCATTGTTCTGTGACTTTATATCCAATGATTTAAAATGTTTTTTTTTCATGAGAAATCCATTACATTTTAGATAAAATACACATCTTAGTCGTGTCCCCGGGTTTTCACTCAGTCCTGTTACCCGAGAATGCCCTCCTTGAGAAACTTGGAACATTCCACAAGACACATTTTCAACAGAAAGTTGCGTAATTTGAATCTTCTGAAGGCAACGGGAAGACCAAAAGTAAATCCTCTCATTTTCTTTTCTGTATATTTGATGGTATTGCAGCTGTCTGAGAGGGTCAATCTCAACATACTGTCCTGTTACCTAAATTATTTTTTAGATGTTATTTGTTTATTTTAAATATACACATTTTTAGTAAATCACTAGAATTTGCTCAGTATCCTCATGCTATAAGCATGTATGCCATGTGGCTATATTTCATGTATTTGCTAATTCTATGCTAAAAACTCAGTCCTGTTACCTTCAGTCCTGTTACTCATATAAACCATAACAGGACTGAGTAATAGGTAACAGGAGTGAGTAGCATCCTATGGTGTGTTGATTTATTAGTGTGAATATTAGTTTATGTAATACAATTTACTTGATTTTTAAGTTTTACAGTTACTGTTACTTAAGATATAGAAGTATCAGTTTTACAGTGTGAATGCCGTGCTTACAGGGAGACAATCACCACTAAGTGCTGCAGAAAACCTTGGAACTTTTTCAAGGCGAGCCATGGGAAGGGTGCCCCAGATGGTGTGGGACACACACACACACACACACACACAGACATACATACACACACACACACACATTCACACACACACACATTCACACACACATTCACAGACATACACACTCACAGACATACACACTCACAGACATACACACACACACACACAGACATACACACACACAGACATAGACATACACACACACACAGACATAGACATACACACACAGACATAGACATACACACACACAGACATAGACATACACACACACAGACATAGACATACACACACAGACATAGACATACACACACAGACATAGACATACACACAGACATACACACACACACACAGACATACATACACACACACACACGGACAGACATACACACACACACACACACACACACACTCACGGACATACACACACACACACACTCACGGACATACACACACACACACACTCACGGACATACACACACACACACACTCACGGACATACACACACACACACACTCACGGACATACACACACACACACACTCACGGACATACACACACACACACACTCACGGACATACACACACACACACACTCACGGACATACACACACACACACACTCACGGACATACACACACACACACACTCACGGACATACACACACACACACACACACACGGACAGACATACACACACACACACACACACACACAGACATACACACACACACGCACACACACACACACACACTCACGGACATACACACTCACACACACACACACACTCACGGACATACACACACACACACACACACACACACTCACAGACATACACACACACACACACACACTCACGGACATACACACACACACACACACACACACTCACGGACACACACACACACACACACACACACACACACTCACGGACACACACACACACACACACACACTCACGGACACACACACACACACACACACACACACACACTCACGGACATACACACACACACACACACACTCACGGACATACACACACACACACACACACACACACACACGGACAGACATACACACACACACACACACACACGGACATACACACACACACACACACACACACACTCACGGACATACACACACACACACACACACACACACACACTCACGGACATACACACACACACACACACACACTCACGGACACACACTCACGGACACACACTCACGGACACACACTCACGGACACACACACACACTCACGGACACACACACACACACACACACACTCACGGACACACACACACTCACGGACACACACACACTCACGGACACACACACACACACACACACACACTCACGGACACACACACACACACACACACACACTCACGGACACACACACACACACACACACACACACACTCACGGACACACACACACACACACACACACACACTCACGGACACACACACACACACACACACACTCACGGACACACACACACACACACACTCACGGACATACACACACACACACACACACACACACACACTCACGGACATACACACACACACACACACACACACGGACATACACACACACACACACACACACACACACACGGACAGACATACACACACACACACACACACACACACGGACATACACACACACACACACACACACACACTCACGGACATACACACACACACACACACACACACACACACTCACGGACATACACACACACACACACACACACTCACGGACACACACTCACGGACACACACTCACGGACACACACTCACGGACACACACTCACGGACACACACTCACACTCACGGACACACACACACACACACACACACACTCACGGACACACACACACTCACGGACACACACACACACACACACACTCACGGACACACACACACACACACACACTCACGGACACACACACACACACACACACTCACGGACACACACACACACACACACTCACGGACACACACACTCACGGGGACACACACGGGGACACACACACTCACGGGGACACACACGGGGACACACACACACACACACACGGACATACACACACACACACACACTCACGGACATACACACACACACACACACACTCACGGACATACACACACACACACACACTCACGGACATACACACACACACACACACTCACGGACATACACACACACACACACACTCACGGACATACACACACACACACACACTCACGGACATACACACACACACACACACACACTCACGGACATACACACACACACACACACACACTCACGGACATACACACACACACACACACACACTCACGGACATACACACACACACACACACACACTCACGGACATACACACACACACACACACACACTCACGGACATACACACACACACACACACACACTCACGGACATACACACACACACACACACACACACTCACGGACATACACACACACACACACACACTCACGGACATACACACACACACACACTCACGGACATACACACACACACACACACTCACGGACACACACACACTCACGGACACACGCACGGACACACACACACTCACGGACATACACACACACACACTCACGGACATACACACACACACACACACACACTCACGGACACACACACACACACACTCACAGACATACACACACACACACACACACACACTCACAGACATACACACACACACACACACACTCACAGACATACACACACACACACACACACACTCACAGACATACACACACACACTCACAGACATACACACACACACACTCACAGACATACACACACACACACTCACAGACACACACACACACACACTCACAGACATACACACACACACACTCACAGACATACACACACACACACTCACAGACATACACACACACACACTCACAGACATACACACACACACACTCACAGACATACACACACACACACTCACAGACATACACACACACACACTCACAGACATACACACTCACAGACATACACACTCACAGACATACACACTCACAGACATACACACTCACAGACACAGACACACACAGACACACACAGACACACACAGACACACACAGACACACACACAATACTAGAACTAGAAGATATGACCACATCACCCCTATCTTATCCACACTGCATTGGCTCCCAGTGAAATTTCGCATTGATTATAAAATACTACTATTGACTTATAAAGCGCTAAATGGCTTTGCGCCACAGTACCTAAGCGAACTTTTGGTCTTTTATGATCCGCCACGCCTACTTCGATCAAAAGGTGCAGGCTATTTGTTGGTACCTCGAATAGTGAAGGCTACAGCAGGGGGAAGAGCTTTCTCTTACAAAGCCCCACAGTTATGGAACAGCCTTCCAATTAGTGTTCGGGACTCAGACACAGTCTCAGTGTTTAAGTCCAGGCTGAAAACATATTTGTTTAGTCAAGATTTTTGTTAATAGTTTTTTTCTTAGGTAAAGGAGCAGATCTAGAGGTCTCACAGGCATAGTGTGTTATGGTGAACTGGGATGTTTGGATGCTGTTGCCCCCCCCACTTTCACGTGTTCACCCAGGTTTGTTGATGGTGGAGTGGCTGGCTGCCTTATGTCCCAGGGAGCCCTCATGTGTTACCTTCTGGCTCTCCCTTTTAGTTATGCTGTCATAGCTAGTCTTGCCAGAGTCCCTGCTTTCACTTACGCAAAGTACACTGTCCTTAACCATTACGGGACAATAAGCATACCTAATAATCTCTCTCTCTCTCTCTCTTTCTGTCGAGCTACACATGATACTCCTGAGATGCCAGTGATCCCGACCCCTTCTGCTCTCCGGACCTGCCTGATCCATCCTGATGCCCTACTTCTGGTTGGAGTTCTCATCAATTGGAAGTCACATGCTGCTGCTGAGGATGGCCCCACACGGTGCAGCCTTAAGATCATTGAGATTACTGAGGATGGTACCACTTAAAAACCATAAAGATCGCTTTGGACCTCAATTCATATGAACAGTTATGCTATGATGGCTATGACTACAATTGCCACAAACAGTTTTGCACTCAAGTCTCCATCAGTGAACAGTGGAGA